>JAJMRT010000169.1:0-29837 GCA_030558065.1 Geotrichum phurueaensis
AAAAAAAAAAAAAAGGATATGAAAAATGAAGACATTTATATTTAAACCGCTTATCTTCTCAAGCTTGATCACGCCGCTATATTAATAGGTATTTGCCAATTTGGCAATTTGATGGCGCCGAGTTCTTCCCGGGCTCAGCAATGCTCTTTTTGCTATCAAGCAGGACCTTGGAATCAAAACCTAAGTCATTGAGTTAAGTGCTATCGAGCTTACTGCCGAGCTCTTTTTATTCATTTGTTCTTTTTTTTTTTTTTTTTTGATATCTACCTTATAGATACCATTGAAACAATAACTACATCCTTTTTTTTTTTGCTAGTTTGCTCTAGCTGAAAGCCGTGATTATCAACTTCACATTGCTACATCCTGAGCAAGTCATTCCAATTTTTTGGCATCGGAGGTTATTTTAATAAAAAAAATAACAAACAATAAATTTCATTGCCAAGAGAAGTCACTACTGTGAGTGAGCATGGAAATAGTTTGAAACATGATTATGAGCGAGTGGGCTCTAGATCCTGCGCTGCTGTCCAGCAACTTGAGAAAACAGGTTCTCTATAGAGCTTTGATTTTAAGAGTTTTTCTAAATACCAAATGGAAAAAAAGCGGTGGTATCTTTATCAAGAATTTGGCAATCTCTTGTATGTATAATTACCCAAATGCATTTTTATTTCAGATTTTCTATTGACAACTTTTCTGCTGCTGAGAGCACTACTTTGTGAATGTTATCAACTGTTTAAACTACATGTTTTTTTTTTTTTTTTAAAAAAAATTCTTTTCTTTGAAACCTTTAGCTATATCCAGCAAAGTTGACACTAGAATAAATACGACCACATTGAACACTCTTGTATTACGGCTTTTGAATATAAACAAAATGGCTTACCAATAGAAACTACTTTGTTTTAACCCCTTTTGTTTCTTTAAATATCAAACTAAGATCCAGCTTCTTCATCTATTACAAATACCGGGCTTTTTTTTTTTTTTGTTATTTTCATTAACATTCATTTGTGCTTCGTTATATCTATTCACGAATCGTTAAACTTGCATTATACACATTACTTTTAATTCTAAAAATCACTTTATTTATTTATTTTTTTTTTTTTTTGCTCTAGACCCGGCTGAAAAAGTTGTCAGTAAGAATAGTAGTGCCGTTGCCGGGCTTGGAAAGAATGAGTGCGTCCTCAATCTCAGCGTCGCTGATGCCGGGAAACTCCTTGCGGTAGTAGTCTTCTGTCAAGGCGGCAATGAGGCCCGCGGCCTTCGAGGCCGCCACGAGCTGCACGGTGGCACCGCCCCAGCCGGCACCGGTGATGCGCGCACCGGCAGCACCGTTGGCGCGGGCAATGTCGCAAAGGCGATCGACGGTCGGGTGCGAGTTTTCAAAGTGCGTGACAGCAGAGGCGTGCGAGCGGTTAATAATGTCGCCCAGAGTCTCGGTCAGCGACACCGTCGCCGAGGGACAGTTGAGGGCATTGAGGAACTCAAAGACCCGCGCGGCCTCGGAGTACACGTGCACTGCGCGTTTTCTCAGACCAAGGTGGCTGTAGCGTACGGGGTAAGTGGTCATGTAGCGCTTGACCAGTTCCTCAGGTGAGATGCCGAGCAGCTTTGCCACTGTCTCGGTCGTGTGTCCCTCGGGCGCGTCTTCGGTCTCGCCAAGCACCGTTTCAGCCAGGGCCTCGAGCGTCTTGAGCTGCTCAATGGAGTTGACAAAGTTACTATCGGCGTCGGTTCCAAATGTCTGGTCGGGGTAAACAATTTCTAACACATTGCGCAGGGTACCAGCCTGCAGGTTGCCGTCGGCAGGGAGCAGATTTGCAGGGTCCACGTCAGTTTTACCCGCCTTGGTGGCCAGGTGCTTGGCCAGCAGCAGCGCGGCCAGAGTGACCTCGACGACGCGCAGGTTGTAATTGGTCGGCGCCGTCTCGTGCTTGTTAGAGACAACAAGAGAATTAGAAACGACAAAGAAAAAGGGCTCTTCCTTGGAGTCGGCGGGGACCTTGGAGGAAAAGGAAAAGGGAGTGACAGTAAGCGTGGGTTTGAAAGTGACAAAGAGTGCGTTATCGGCAATACCGTAGATGGAGGCAGACTGATCCATACCGCCAGAGTTAACTCCGACGTGCTGCTCGCACTTGATGGAGAGTTGCGTCAGGAGCTTGCGCGTGGGCTTGAAACCGTACCCGAGCAAAACAGAGAGCGTGGCACAGACCACAAACGCAGCCGAAGACGAAAGACCACTACCAGTGGGGACATTACCGGTAACAAGGACTTTCATTGAACGCATGGCTGGGATTTCAGCGATATTGTACTCCTCGCGATTGTTGAGTAAAAACTCTTGGGCCACGACAACGCCGCATTTGAAGTAGTTGCCCCAGTCGCTAACCTTGGGGTCAATCTCAACAAACTTTTTAGGGTCCTTGGGCAACGCGTAGGTGCGCGAGGGAAACTCAGACTCGTTGATGTTAGCGAGACGCACGGGGACGGTCTCAGAGTCAGTGCTGGCAGCAACCTCGCCAAATGAAACGGCCATGATCATGTCTCTTTCGACAGCCATAGGAAGGACAGAAAAGTTGGAGTAGTCAACGTGTTCACCAATGAGGTTGACTCTGCCAGGGCCACGAACAGCCACGGTGGGCTCCTCTTTGTAGAGCTCACGGAAGTGGTTGATAAAGTTGGCGTAGCGGGCATGCTGGAGCTTGAGCTCATCTGCAGAGGCCAGGGGGTAGACTTCTTCAATAGAAGACTTTTCAAGGACAAGTTCGGGGTTGGTCATAGTAAAAGCTTGTAATTAGTGATAGGTAGCAGTAGCAAGACAAGAGAAAAGAAAACAAAAAGTGAGGGATTTGAAAATATATATATATATATATATATATATAGTTTGAACTGTTAGTTGATTTAAAAATTTCACTGCTGTTTGGTGGTAGTTCGTGCTGGTATTTCATCAGATTGACCATCAACTCCGGACTGGCCAAAAAACCAGAGTGTGGGGTGAGCCATGACAGGCGCATCGGATAAAATCGCCGACTGTGATATTTAGTGGTATTTTTCGTAAACGGGATGAATAACGCGGTAACTCGCCCTAACCACTATATTGATATCGCTACAAAATATTCTTATATCGCTGCTTCCCCGGCTTTGACTTTGGTTGTCTATCCCCTGATGAAGGTCAACTAATTTATCCGGGGTTGAAACCTTTGAGAGCTTTGAGAGCTTTGGCGTCTTTGAAACTTTTGCAGTTTTTGAAACTATTGAGACTTTTGAAACTATTGAGACCTTTGCAACCTATGGCCATTATGGCAAATGGTAAGCCACGTGAAGAGGAAAAAAAACAACAACAACCAGACAACGGTACGAGAAGTATTAAAAAAACAATACAAATGACAAATTTCAAAGCTGCAAGTTCAAAACGCACCTGGTCATAATACAAATAATAATATAACTAAAGTCATGAAAGGAAATAGAACCGTTGTTTCTGTCAGGCCACAATGCAATCAGAATTAATATTCACTCCTGGATGACTTCTCACCTTTTTATAGATGTAGGTAAATATGATCTCTTTTCCCAAGGGTTAGAAAATGGTGGCTGCTGGATAAAGTGTGCGTTATTATTTGAAACGGTGAAAAAGTCAAACGAAGCGGAGGAGAAGAAGGAGGAGGCTGGCTTTAACTACAGTTAGAATTTAAAAAAATATAATCATAATGAATTTCTCTCTGTTTATCATCTGCTGGTGGAGAAGAAGAAAGAAAGAACCGAAAGTTGTCATCGTTGTCGGGTCATTGGTGGGTAGATTAATGTATAAATAAAACCATTACTCAGTAGTTTGGTAATAAAGTACTATAATTACCTAATCCAATGACACATACCTTACACATATTTATCTAATCATTTACGTGTCCCAAGTTCATGCCAGGGCCCAGGCACTGCCAGCGGTCAAGCTGAAATTGCCAACGGTGATGATCCACTTGTGATCTTTCTGTCCATTGAACATTCCCAGACTGTAAGTACGGTCGACACCAACACACCCACAGGTTAAAAGTAGTAATTTTTTGCTACCCCCCGGGACACGTTATGGCTGGAAAAAACCTTCTCTCCTTTGACGTCTTTTCCAAGACCGTCGAGGACGCCCGCATCCGCACCGCGTCCGGCGGCCTTGTCACTATCCTCGCTGCCATCACCATCATTTGGCTCACCATTGGTGAATACCTCGACTACCGTCACATTGAGTATCGGCCTGAGCTTGTTGTTGATAAGGCTCGCGGTGACAAGCTGCTCATCAACTTTGATATCACCTTCCCCAACCTTCCCTGCAATCTGCTCACTATGGACATTCTCGATGTTGCCGGCGAGGCTCAGACTGCCATTAGCCACGGCGTTCTCAAAACTCGGCTCGACGCTAATGGCAAAAAAATCGATTCTATGGACGTTTCTTTTAACGGCGAGGAAACTCCCGAGCAAAAACGGATCAATGCCCTTTACGCTGCGAAGGGCCCAGACTACTGCGGCTCGTGCTGGGGAGCCGTGCCTGAGGGCGAGACACGATGCTGCAACACCTGCGAGGACGTGCGCCGTGCATACCAAGAAGTTAATTGGGCGTTTTTTGACGGCTCAGGCATTGAGCAGTGCGATTTTGAAAACTACAAGGAGCGCGTCGAGCAGGTCAAAAACGAGGGTTGCAATATTGCTGGCCACGTCAAGGTCAACAAGGTCATTGGCAATTTTCATTTTGCTCCCGGTTCGCCGGTAAACACACGCGACGGTCAGCACTCGCACGACACGTCGCTTTTTGTGCGCCGTGACATGCCTTACAAGTTTGCTCACACTATCAATCACATTTCTTTTGGTGATATGGTCGCTGAGCGCGGCGCCAAGGAGCTCAGCAACCCGCTGGCCGGGGTCGTAAAGCCATGCGACAACAAGTACTTTATGTTTCAGTACTTTATGAAGGTTGTTGCCACCGAGTTTGTACGTCTTGATGGCACTAAAATTGAGACCAACCAGTACAGTGTCACGTCGCATGAGCGGAGCCTGCTTGGCGGCAGGGACGAGGATCATCCCCACACTTTCCACAGTCGTGGCGGCGTGCCGGGTGTTTACTTCTCATATGACATTTCGCCTATGAAGGTGATCAATCGCGAGCAACGGCCTAAGTCCTTTGGTACGTTTTTGACTGGCGTGTGCTCGATCATTGGCGGCGTGCTCACCGTCGGTGCCGTCATTGACCGGAGCGTGTGGGCAGCCGACAAAGCCATCCGGCGCAAAAAGAGTGTGTAGATAAGCCGCGTGTCAATGCACACGTTCTATATATATGTATTTCTATAGATGATATACCCAGTAAAAAAAGCAGGCCCGGTTCGGCCAACGACCCGCGGTCCCGAGCATATATTTCCTAACCCATTAAACCAATAGCCAAAAGGGGAAATAAAGTCGCCGCTTTTTCCAATCAAAATCGGCAACTGCTTAAAGGAAAAAAAAAAAAAAAAAAAAAACGAGAGGTTTGCCTTTTTTTCATTTCTGTTCTTCATGGTCAAAAGAAGAAGGAAAAGAAGAAGAAGAAGAAAAAAAAAAAAAAAACAACTCATTCCATATATCTTACCAACCAACAAAAAAAAACAAAAAAAACAATACAATGAGCATATCATCAGCAGTGGGACAGCCAATTGCCATCTCTCTCGCTAAGGGAAGTTCAGTGCATAAGACGACTGAGTCCTCATCGCTTTATCAAATTGCCTCTAACATTAAAGAGCGGCTTGAAGAGGTGCCTGGTATTGCGTACTTTTTGGACCTCTGCGTGACTGGCAATTTCCCCACTGACCCTAGCGCCGCCCCTGCCAGTGTCACTGGCAATAATACTTCCAAGATCACACCTCCTTCCATCACTACATCGTCCTCAACTAGCGCCGTGAATCGTAACTCGACTGACAGCCATGCATCTACGTCGCTGGAACGCTCATCTTCGTCTCTTGCGCTCTCATCCGTATCGTCTGTCTCTTCATTTCTGCCGCTGGGAAAACGGGTCGATCCCGTAACTCACCTGTGGCAGTTCTTTCGTCTTGGCTCGTCACTCTGCGCACTATTTAATGCTCTTCAGCCCAAGACGCCGCTCAATGTCGTTGTTACCACCGATGTCAAGCGCTGTAAGCGCAGTCTTTATGATTTTGTGCAGGGCTGTAAATCTGAGCTTGGCTACCCCGACGACGAGCTCTTTACAATTTCAAACGTATTCTCGGATAGCACCACGGATCTGCTTAAAGTGATTCGGACAGTCAAGCAGGTCATGGACGAGCTGGAGGCGAGGCATGTGCTAGCGCCATCGGAGAATAGAAAGAGCAAGACGGCGTCGCTGTCTTCGCCGCCCAATGTCGCGCGCGACAAGCGTGACAAGATTGTGGAGGAGCTATTAATAACAGAGCGAAAATACGTGCATGACCTGGAGCAGCTCTTGGAATACCAGACCGCACTGCAGGCGTCCGGCCTACTAAGCGCCGATACTATCCACTACCTCTTTCCCAATTTAAATGTACTGATTGATTTTCAGCGACGATTCCTTATTGGAATTGAATATCATGCACAGTTGCCGCCCAAGGAACAGTTTCTTGGGTCTGTGTTTATTAATTTTGAGGAAGGGTTTGAAGTTTACGAGGGCTTTGCTTCGAATCACAAAAAGGCAGGAGAGATTGCGCTGACTGAGTCCGGTAAGCTTTCGGCCCTTTCGCACATTATGGAACCACAGTATGGGCTGCCATGTTTTCTCATCAAGCCTATTCAGCGTATTTGCAAGTATCCACTGCTGCTAAAGGAGCTCGTCAAGAGTACGCCAGAGGACTGGCCCAACTACCAGAACCAAGTTAATGCGCTCGAGTCTGTGAAACGCGTGGCGTTGAACGTCAACGAGACGCAGCGGCGGGTCGAGAATCTCAGTATTGTTAAAGACCTGTCTGAGCGCTTGCTTGACTGGAAGGGCCACCGTCTCAGCGACTTTGGCTCCCTTTTACATGATGGCGTGCTGCCTGTGATCAAGACTGGCGCTGAGCGCGAGTATCACCTTTACCTTTTCCAAAACATTATTCTTTGCTGCAAGGAGTCGGCACCGGCGAAAAAGGCTATGACCCTCTCTTCAAAGAAGACCAAACCAAAGCGCCCCAGTCATCTTATTCTCAAGGGACGCATCTACATGGCCTTCATCACCAAAATTTCGGCCATTAAGGACAATGGCTATTTATTGCATATTGCCTGGGGCAAGGATGTGATGGATACGGGGTTTTTTGACATTCGCTTCCGCAACGAGGAACTGTTAGACCAGTGGCTCACGACCATTAAGCAGATGATGGCGCGGTATAGGGAAGATGTGTCGGACTCTACGTCGCAGGAGGAGCAGCCGACGCAGGGTGATGGCAAGCAGAATGAAGTGCTAGACGATGAGGACGACGAAGAGGAGCTTGATGAGGATGAGACTGATGCCGATGACATAACCTTTGACGCAAACTCGGAGGGGAGCAAGGCGCAGTTCCAGCAACAGCTCGAAGACCTTTCCGAAGACTTTAACAGCATCCGACTCATGAACACCAGCAAGCTCGACTCCAGCAACAGCAGCATAACTACGCAGTCGAGCAGCATCAGCTTCTCGTCCGAATCGCGCAGCTCGATGACGCTGCGCAACTCCAACGTCACGGACACAACGGCGGCGTCACTGCTCTTGACAAGTATCAACCCCGCCATGACACCAGTCGCATCGATGCCCCCGTCGCCCACCGCGACCGTCGCGCCCCCCGCCACCCCTACCGCTGCCGCCGCGCCTGCCGCCGCGCGCCGGCCCAACATGAAGGTCAAGCTGCACTACCTCGATGACACCTTCCTGCTCATGGTGCCCGAAGACGTCACCTACCTGGCTTTACTTGAGCGCGTCGAGCGCAAAGTCCGGCTCTGTGGCAAGCAGACCCCCAACCCCATCCGCATCAAGTACAAGGACGAAGACGACGATTTTGTCACGATGCACGGCGACGAGGATATCCAAATGGCGCTTGAGCCCATGCGCCTGCTGAGCCTCGCGGGCGGCCTGGCGCGCGCGGCGCCACCTGAGCTCACCGTCTGGGCTGCATGAGTGAATGACTACTACTACTACAATTACTACCACAACGACAGAAGATTCATATATATACCCTGCCTGTTGCTGCCGCATGTCTTAAACGTAAACTGAAATGTATTAAAAAAAGAAAGAAAGAAAGCAAAAAAACATGTCAACTTTTTCCTGGACCAATTTACTCATGATTAACTGTGGATAATTCCTCAGTGGTCTAATGAACTTTGAATCATTATTATAGATATATTTTAAACTTTTTTTTTTTTACTGCCATTATTTTTCTTATCCCTTATTTACATGATGATAACAAAACTCCCTAGGACATGTAATACTTAGGACCATCACCACCCTCGGGCACGGTCCAGTCAATGTCCTGTGTGGGCACCTTGATATCACAGGTCTTGCAGTGGATACAGTTTTGCGAGTTAATTTGGAATCGCACACCTTCGGGCTTGCTCTCGTCAGCAATGTACTCGTAGACACCCGCGGGGCAGAAGCGGTTCTCAACGCCCTTGTAAACGGAGTACGACTTGGCCGTGTGGGCATCGAGGTCATGGCCATCCTTGACGCGCAGGTGGCAAGGCTCATCGTCATCGTGGTTAGTGCCCGTGCGGCTCACGCTCGTGAGAATGTCAAAGGTCAGTTTGCCATCGGGCTTGGGGTAATCAATGGGCTTGTACTTATCGGCGGGTTTAGTGGCGGCCGCGTCCGTTGACTTGTGATGGAATGTCCAGGGTGTTTTTCCTTTGAGCAGGAAAGTGTCAAGGCCAGAGTAGATAATACCACCTAGCAACTTGAGCGGCGAATGGAACGAGGGGCGCACATTACGCACCTCATGCAGCTCGTCATACACCCACGACTTCTTAAATGCTTCCTCGTACGACTCGAGCTGAATAGGAGTAAACTTAATCTCCTCCTCGGCCTCCTCTGCGGCCTCCACCTGCGCCTTTTGCTCAACGACCGAGGTATAAGCGGCCTCAGCAGCGAGCATTCCAGTCTTCATGGCCGTGTGCGTACCCTTGATCTTGGGAACGTTGACAAAGCCGGCGGTACAGCCAATCAGGGCACCACCAGGAAACGAAAGCTTGGGGATAGACTGCAGACCACCCTCGTTCAGGGCTCTGGCACCGTAAGAGAGACATTTACCATCCTTGAGCACGTTTGCAAAAAAGGGATGACGCTTCATGTTTTGGAATTCCTGGTAGGGCGAGAGCCACGGGTTGGGGTAGTCAAGACCCATGACCATACCGACGGAAACAAGTCTCTCGCCAAAGTGGTACATAAAGCCACCACCGTAAGTCTCAAAATCGAGCGGGTAGCCAATAGTGTGGCCAACAAAGCCCTCCTTCCAGACTTCCTCGGGGACCTCCCAGACTTCCTTGATGCCAATACCGTAGGTTTGAGGATCACTGTCCTTGCGAAGATCAAACTTGTTGATGACTTTCTTTGAAAGAGAACCATGGCAGCCCTCAGCCAGCAGCGTGACCTTGGCGTGGAACTCCATGCCGCGCTGGAAACTGTCCTTTGGCTTAAAATCTTTTGAGACACCTTGGTCGTTAGTTGCAATACCCTTAACTGCACCAGTTTCCTCGTCATAAACTAGCTCAGAAACACTGAATCCGGGGTAGACTTCAACGCCCAAAGCCTCTGCCTTCTCCGCCAACCACTTGACAACTTGGTTCAAGGAAACAATGTAGTTTTTGCCTTTGTTGTGCATCTGAGGTGGCTCGGGGATGGGGATTGCCATTGATTTAGTGAGGAACCGCATAGACTCAGACTGAACCATGGTGAGGGGCTCAGGAGGGTCGTCTCTCCAATCAGGCAGCAGTTCATCCAGGGCTCTGGGTTCCAAAACAGCACCGGAAAGAATATGAGCGCCCATGTCGGGGGCTTTTTCGAGCACAATGACGCGCAGCTCGTCATTCTCGTCCAGTTGCTTTAGACGAATAGCGGCGGCAAGACCAGCGGGGCCACCGCCAACAATGCAGACGTCAACCTCATCGGCTTCTCTAGGCTCAAAGAGCAGTTCGTCAGCTTCTTCTTGTTGCTGGGGGGTTGCATCATTAATAGTAGCGAATGATCTAACGGTAGCGGCGGGAGAGTTAAAAACTAGGCGTAACCGAGATGTAGCCGGTTTTTTGTGATGCAGAGTTGGTTTTGATGCGAGGACTGAGAAGGCCGATTTGGTCGTGGGAGTAATCACAGATCTGATAGATCTGGTTGATTTTAGTAGCGCGGAGGAGATGTGAGAGTTATTTCTAGCCGAACGCAACATGTTGGAATATGATATTAATGAATTAGCAAGTAAAAAACCAACAGAAAGGCAAAGAAAAAAAAGATATTAAAAGGATAATATAAATTCAATAAAATAACAACAACCAAAAAACAAAAAAGAAAATAACAGTGACCTGGAGTGCCTTTATATGAAAGTAGTGAAGAGGGTGCAAACAAGAGTAATGAATATATGGGAAAGTAGAATTTAACGGACGAACCTCGGGATATTTAAAGAAATAATTTTTTTTAAGATTTTCGATGACTACCAACATGACTCAATTGGGATAGACCAGCCGCGAAGGAATCATATGTCAATTCTGGCTACGCTACACAATTAAAGGGCCGATTTGATTACAAGATTCGTCAAAAAAAAACAAAAACGAGAAAATATAAAAACAAATAAAATTGCTGGTAAGAAGAATGATCAAGGGAATTGTGGATGGTTTATATATTACTTGTGCAGTTGCTGTGTTGATGAGGATTAGTGCTGTTGGAACAAGCCTTAAATAACAAGACAAAAACCGTTTTAATAATAGGTAGGCAGTAATAGCCAATCAAAGAGGGGTAATTACAAAAATAAAAAAATAAAAAGTAAACACAACAAGGTTAGTGCTGTTAGTGATAAAATGGGTACAAAGTTCCAGGTCCAAAAAAAAAAAAAAAGTTAAAAAGAATTAAGAGGAGGTTGAGGTGTGACACATTAAGACATAAAAAGTGAGCCACGTTAAAATGGTTCCTCGACACAACTTTCAAAAAAAAAAAAAAAAAAGACGGAAAAAAAACGGAAGGAAAACAAATTAGAAAGAACCGGATGTCGCAGGAAACCGCATAGGCGGCTACTACGACGGAGGTCAAAAAGAAAACTTGTTGGTTCAAGTATTGCTAAAATCTTGATGTTTCTGGACAAAAAAAGAGAAGAGAGAGGGGGTTTAGTAGGAACAATATCAATTAACAGGTAAGTGCTCAGTGATGACGGCTATATCAACTCAAATATTGAGCACTGTCACGAGTAAAGGCATCCCTATAAGTCCAAGTGTTTCAAGAGGCTTTCATAGAACTACTGTAGTTCTAGATCTCCTTGATTGGTATCATCATCAACAGATAAAAACTAGAATCGTCAACTCACCTAAATAACCATGTTGATATTACTTCTGACCATCGGACATTATCTCCAGGCATTACTAAAGACCAAAAAAGAATAAATACAAATAAAGGAATCTTGTAAATTAAAGCTTCCCCAGAATTTAAGGAAAAATAATAACGCTTTTCATTTCTTCTCCCCAACGGCTGTTACCGACGGCCCCAGACAGGACCCTTCGGAACCCTTTTTTTTTTTTGAGATAAACGCTTAGAAAAACTAGACTATAATACTTAAGACATAATACTATAAATGCAAAATGTTAAAAGACATATAAGTCAAGTTTACATAAAGAGATAAAATATCTGTTTATCGTCCTCTCATGAATCATAAATGGTATTAATTAGCTAGCCATAATCAGTACGTATCAGCCGTGGTAAGATATCGATGACTATCACCTAAAAATGGCAGAAACCACCGCCATCTCATCACAGTTGGCTTCTACGGCTGGTAAAAGTTGTCATTGAATAAGCTCTCAATGTCCTCATCCTCAATGAATATTGGATTTTCATTTGAGTTGGATAGGTTGCCAGAGACAGTGTTTCCTACACCAATGTCATTGTTGCCGTTATTGTTCATGTTAATGATGGGATTATTATTAATGTTGTTGCCATTGTTGTGGTTGTTATTCTTGTTGATGGCAACTCCCACTTCAATCGGGTCCTCAAAGTTAACGTCGGCGTCCTTGAGTAAAAGGTTGAGATCAGTGTCCTCCTCCAAAAGCTTGCTTACATCGGTATTATTCTCGTTGTTATTGTTGTTGTCACTAATGCTGTTGCTGCGATCATTATTATTGATATTATTATTGTTGATGTTGTTGGTTTCGTTGCCATTTCTGGCAGAGATATTATGATTGATCGATCCTGATAAACTGCCGTTTTCCACTTTGAAGCCCGGCGTTGGCAGTCCATTACCATTATCCATAAATGAGTTCATGTTTACATCAATACCAGGCTCTTGTTTCACCTTCACTTGCAGCTGTTGCTGGAACTGTAGTTGCTGTAATTGTTGTTGCTGCTGTGATTGTTGTAGTTGTGCCTGCTGCATCTCGTTCCTAGTTTTCAGCTCCTCCAACCGACTCAACAGAAAGCGCTCGGCAAGGGTGACTTCAATCTCTACCTGATCCAGTGACGCATGATACCGGGCAACGGCCTGATCTATCGATGTCTTGATATTAAGTGGCGAGTTCGGCGTAGGAAGCTGCGGAGTCGAGCTCAAGAAGGTGAGCAGGTTTCCTGTCGTTGAGAGGATCAACTTTACAAAAACAAAAAGGGACTGTTAGAAAAGAGGAAATTCCCAGTAATAGACAAATATCTATGTCTATATATACATACATAGACATGTATAGAGTAAATAAAACACGAATACATACGTTGAATGATAGTTTTAGATGGTCGCTCATGGTAGGGGGCCTAATGCGTAAGAGTGTGGTTGTGCCGATGGTGCTCCTGTTGTGTTTGTGATTTCAATCCGGCTGTGAGCAGTTGTGAGAAAAAAAAAAAAAAGACTGCAAAGAGTGTAAAAGACCCTAGCACGTGTGATTACATAACACGCGCGTTGGAGCTCAACGCGACGCGTGAAATAAAACAAGTTAAATATAACAGTGATGGCATACATGTCATTGTTTACCCTACCCGTGTTACTATGATTATAGCATTATTTGTAGTTTGATTACATAACGCTTAGATACTGATTATGAATTAATTTGCTAAAAAAAAACAGGCTGTGCACAAGTGTCGCATCGTTTGTGCAGTTATCTTCACACCCGCTGGTCTTAAATATAATTGGTTCCTGCCCAATCAGTTGTCGAGTTCACTTGTCTTCGTTGGTCCAAAACTTTTTTATTTTTTTTTTTCTCTTTGGAATTTTCTAAACCTCCAAAATTCGACAACCCAGAGCCTAAGAAAAAAAAAAAAAAAACCTTTTTGTAAGTTCTTCTTCTTCTCTTTTATATTACCTCTTCTTCCCATCTCCCCCACACACGCATCGTCAATTGACTTCATCACATGTATGTGTTTCCCCGGATCAATGCGCATCTGCGGCGCTTTTGCCCTCGCTACTACTTCTACTATTACTGCAGCTGCTACTTTTTTTGCTACCGATACTAACCATGGCAACCAATTCGATTTAGATTTACAATGTCCTTCCTGGCCCGTTCTTTTGTCCGTCGCGCTGCTCTTGCCGCTAGACCCATGGTCTCTCGTCGTGGTTTCGCCGAGGCCGTCCCTGCCGACAAGCTGAGACTCTCTCTTGCTCTTCCCTACGAGACCCTCTACGAGAACTCCGATGTGTATGTTAACTTTTTTTTTTTTTTTGTCATTTACTTTTTTTTTTCTGGTGGTGGTGGTTTAAGCGATTAGTGTCAAAAAGGTTATGAAGAGTGGTGGTAGTGATTCCCACCGAGCAACGACCAACCAGAGCTCCCGAACGCTGAAATTTTCAGGTTGAAGCAGCACCACCCGCTCTCATTCCTCAACAACGTCAACCCTAAACAACCACCAGTGGTTTCCCCTTTATGCCATTTTATTTTCATTTGCTAATATCAATATTTTCTATTGTTCTTTAGTGTTCAGGTCAACGTCCCCTCCACCGCTGGTGACCTCGGTATCCTCGCTGACCATGTTCCCACCATCCAGCAGCTCCGCCCTGGTCTCGTTGAGGTCATTGAGTCTTCCGGTTCTTCCAAGCAGTTCTTTGTCTCTGGTGGCTTTGCTACTGTTTCTGAGGGCTCTACCCTTGCCATCAACGTTGTTGAGGCCTTTGCCCCCGAGGACTTCTCCCCTGAGACCGTCAAGACTCTTTTGGCTGAGGCCCAGAAGAACGCGGTTTCTTCTGACCCCGTTGTTGCTGCTGAGGCTGGCATTGAGGTCGAGGTTCTCGAGTCCCTTTCCCACATTGCTAAATAAGTTATTTTTTTTTGATATATATAAATCATGAAAAAAAAAAGAAAATTGGCATCGCTCCTTGCAAATAAATACAAACCAAACCAAATATAATGTGTGATATCTTCAAATGAATCCTTTTTATCGTTCCTTTGACATTTAAATATCGTATGTGTGGGCTTAGACCAGGTCCTGAAAAAAAAAAAGCTAATAAAACCAAATAAAATTAACCAGAAAAAAAAAAAAAAACCACAAAAGTATATAACCAAAATAAAAAAGAACAAAAAACAAAAAGCAAAAAACAAAAATAAAAGAGCAAGTTCATTCTCTTTTTGAACAGTGGGCAAGCCATAAGCCCGAATCGTTCATTGTTAAAAGTCACTGAAGAGATCGGCGTAGGGGTCAGGTTCCGAGTATGCGCCATAGTCCAACTGCTCTTCGGGGTAGCGATCAAACAGCGACGTATCGCCGACGCCGGCCTGAATGGGCGGTTCGTACGGGGTTTCAATATCCTTTGACAGGAGCTTTTCCCAAATCACCTCTGTAAACCACGGATGCGCCTTGACATCGGCCGACCCGCCCTGCAGGTTGCCCAAGCGGCGCGACAAATCCTTGGTGATGAGCTGCTGCAAAAGGTCCAGCGCGTCCGGGTGCAGGTTTGACGGGTACCGCACCTGACCTTGTAAAATGTTTTCATAAGTTTTTATTGGTGTCTTGTCATAAAAGGGTGTATAGCCCGTCAACATTTCAAAAATGAGCACGCCCAGCGACCACCAGTCCACCGACTTGTTGTAAGGCTTGGTGGTCACGACTTCGGGCGCAATGTAGTCGGGCGTCCCACAGAGCGTCCACGTCACATCCTTGACCTCCTTGGCAAAGCCAAAGTCAGTGATTTTAATGTGGCCATTCTTATCCAGCAGAATGTTTTCAGGCTTAAGGTCACGGTAGATAATGTCGTGCGAGTGGAGGTACTCGAGCGCGAGGGTGACTTCTGCCGCATAAAACTTGGCCACGGGGTTTGGGAACCGCTGCGACTTGCGCAGCAGCGAAAAGAGCTCGCCACCCTCAATATAGTCCATGATCATGAAGACTGAGCGTGAATCTTGAAACGTACCCCACATGCGGATTAAAAATGGGTGCTCGACAATCTTGAGCATACGGCGCTCGTCGTTAGTATGCTCGACCTGCTTCATTTTAACAATTTGTGCCTTTTTAAGCACCTTGATGGCGTAGTAGCGGTTGTTATGCACAGAACGCACAAGATGAACCCGGCCAAATGAACCGGTGCCGAGAGTACGGAGGATTTGAAAATCTGTGAGAGTGTATTTTCCTTTAGACACAGTAGAGCGTTCCTTCTGTTGTAGTTGTTGTTGCTGTAGCTGCTGCTGCTGCTGAATTTGCGGTTGGTGCTGAGCGTCTGCCCTGACCGCCACCATGGGGGTCTGGCCTAACACCGACACCGGGTAGGTTTGGTGGTTGTTATTACCAGCAATTGAGTCTGTCATTTTTGCACTGGCAAGATAGACTAAAATAAGCAATCGAAAAACGTCTCTAGGTACAACAAGTGTCCGATCGCTCTGCACGGAATCAGATAAATTATGATAAATATAGTCAGCAAATAGGCTAATTTTGCAAAAAACGAGTCCCTGAAAAAAACCTAGCAACGAAAAGGCAGTAGAATTACGTCCTTTTGAAGAAATTAGAGGATGTGAATATAAAGAAAAAGAAGAAAAAGGTCGAGGGCGAAGAAACAAATCTTAAATGTTTTAGAAATGCGTCTGGAAAGCAGCCAATTTTAACTGAATTAAAATTGGCTTTATTAGACACCGCGTAAAAATAAAAAAGAAGATAAAAAAAAAAAATACGTATATACAGGAGTAGTGTCATGAAAAAAAAATGAAAAGAGCGTCTGAGCAATGTTTCTAAAGAGGTCCGTCTAGCTCAATTGAATTATATCGCGGCTCGCCCCGTTTACAGACTCGACGACGGGAAGTGGTAATTGTCAAATAGATACAGGTAATCCTCCACCACCGCGGTAAACAGCTGCCCGCCGAGCGGGATCCGACCCAGCTTGTTGCCCATCCCAGCGAGCAGGGGGCGTGTCACGCTTTCGTACATAGCACCACGCAGCAGCCACCAGCCAAACGCTGTCGCGCGGCCCTTGTGCTCCTGGTCCTCAAGTTTGGTCAGCGACCGCATGCCGCCAGGCAGCGTTTCTTTATAACTCGAAAACTCTAACTTGCGCGCACTGTATTCTAAAAGCACGCCTACCACCCACGGCGTCCAGTTGCGCTTGCGGTTGCGGTAGTGGTACGCGAGCAAAGCATACACCACGGGCCGTGCAATGTAGAGCGTCTCGGCGGCAATTCCCTTAATACTCAACTGGTGCATCAGGTACTCTGGCCCGCGCACGTCCTCAATTGCCAGCACCCGCTCGGCAAGATAATCGTCCACCGAACCCTTGACAGGGTTACAAGGAAGGTCCAGCCCGCGCCGCGGCATCCGCCATGCACTGTCGTTTTTGTCGTTCACGGGCGGCAGCAAATGCGATAAATCGACGGCGCTCGGATTGTGTCCAACCGGCAGCAGTGTAATATTTCCATTCTCATCGCACTGAATGCGGTTCGGGTCAATCTCACGCTCAGGTACAGGCGGTGTGATTAGGGGTCGTGCGCGCGTGCTAGCAAGCAATCCTATGCGCGCCGCAGCCTTCATGAACTCAATTGCAATAACTGCCAGCCAGCGACCACGCTCGCTTTTCCTCCGACGAGCAATAATCTCCCATAAAAGCTCCGTACACCGCAGCAACGTGAGGAAAATGACGATCCGCCGGTACGCCTTGTTCTTCTTCATGTAATGGGTTGCGTAGCGGTTGTGGATGCTTGGCCGGTAGGTTGCGTCAGTCTCCAGTAGGCTTTTACTCGCCTTTGCAATGATATTGTCGTGATAGAGCCCAAGAATCTGCAGGGTGGAAAACACGGTCTCTGATGCAATCTCAACATCCTGCACCTGGCCTGTGATCAGATAACTAAACGAGCGGATGGTAGACTCAATAGACGAGATGCGACCAGCGTTCTGAAGCAGGAACTTTTCATAAATCTGAAGCCACTGCTGCATCTTATTCTCAGGGGCCCGCAATGGTGTTGGTTGTGTGTTGAGTGTAAATGAAGTGGGGATGTATTCGCTGCGCGATCCGTGTGACTGCACGTCGTACTCATCTTTCTGCGAGCTGCTGACAGACAGGGTCTTAGTTGCAGAGCTAGGGGTGTCGGCCATTGTATTCTAATCAGAAGCCGAAAGAAATATAAAAAAATAAAAACCGGATAGGTAGATCAATAAAATAATTTATGTATAAAGGGAAAAAAAAAAAAAAAATACAAAGTTCGTTAACAGATCTTGTGAAGAGCTGAAAGTTTGGATGATAAAAAAAAATCAAAAAAAAATCGAGGTTTAGCTCGGCAGTTTGTCTGCTTTAGCATGTGGCCCAGTCAATGTAAATACCAAAGCAAAATGAGGCAATCAAGTGTATACTTTAACCCTTACCCTAGCCACCCAACTGCGCAGCCCACCGTGACACTTGTGCCAGCAATGAGGACCCTGCGTGGCTCAGCCGGGGGGCGCCGACATTTGTGATCTGTCCGCCCTGGCCTTATAGCTGATAAAGTCGAAAGTTGAAGTGACCCAGGAGAACCTTCCAAGAAGATTGTGAAAGATTGGCGCACTGCTCAATGGAGACTAAAGTAGAAGCACTCAAAACTCACCTAACAAAGATTTGTTTTACCATAGTCATTCTATTATGCGGTGCTACTATCTAGAGTTTGGTATTTGTATGGACCTACAGTTAACAAAGTCCTTGGAAACTTGCTCAGTGTACCAACTATATTGTTCAGCTACTAGAATATCACAATTGGACCTCACATAAAATCACTGCGGCAAATTTTCATCATTTTACAGTAGTTATACATCAGAACTTTACAAAAAAAAAAAATAAGAAATATATATATATATACTTGAAAGGGATGCTAGGAATTTCTAATTAAATTATGTAGATAGTAAATTATGTTTGAGAGAGAGAGAGAGAGAAACGAGTTAAGTAGAAAGGAATGGAAAAAAAATGAATCTGTCTATAACATGAAAAACAAGGAGAACGCCGGCAAAACCCTCCTCATCCCCTCTGAATTAAATGGTTTTAATTTTGGGGGTCTTAGGCATTCTCACAAAATAGAAAATAGCCATGGCACCAATGACATTGAACCCAATATAAGCAAACATTATGCCAAAGTTGCGCCAGCTTTCATCAAGGTGGGCATGGATCTTGGCAAGGTATTCATTGGCATTGGCCATGGGGCAGTAGCCACAGGTACCATAGGCAGTGGGGTCGAGCAAAGTGCCACCAACATTTGACAAGAATGTTGACATGTAGTCGCCGCAGGTGACGTTAGCGGGGGAGTCAAAGTGGACGATTTCGTTGGCCGCACATTGAATTTCAAGATTGGTGAGGCCTGCTGCCATCAGCGCTGCTACGATATATGTCAAAGGTGACACGCGGTACATGAAAATCCAAAACCCGGGGAGCGCCTCGGGGGTTGCAAGAATACCACAGAAAATAAGACAAAGGATAAAAAGCAAGTTGGCAAGACTACCACCCGTGTCGGGAATGTCAATAGCAGCAATGAGAACGTGGCCAAACGTTGAAGCAAACAGGAAAAAAACCCACATCACCAAAAAGAATATACCAGCTCGCTCAGATGTCTCTGCCGTGCGGTAAAACCCAACCGGGTAGTAGTAGCACAAGAAACAAAAAACGGACATGAGCATTTGCCAGGGGATTTCAGTCATAATGTTGGAAACCATAAACGAAACCCAAGAGTAAGTTCTTGATGGGAGCTCTCGCTTTTCGTAAATGTTGCGCTGAATCACAAAATGCGGCATCATTTGCTCAATCAAAGGACCAAACACAATCATCACTGTAAACATAGAGAACATTTGGTTTTGTAGGCCCTGCATTGTATTGTTGGTTTTCCAGTACGTGACACCAACAAAAAGCGGAGCAATCACGCAGAGAGCAATCTTAGAGTAAATATAGGTTGGCGTGCGCCAGAGCTGCTGAGCAAAGCGCTTGGTGACCTCGTAGATCTGGGTCGTCATAGGCGCAGCAAAAGACGTTGAGGGCGCCATATCGGCAATGGTGGGCTGGCGCTCGCGGCCAGCAGCCGCAAGAGAGTCAAGGTGCTCATGGAGCCGCTGGTACTCGGGCGACTGCTGCCACACTGCAAACCAATCCTGTGAGGGCTTAGTACCTGGCGCAGCGCCGATTGCCCGTAACATCCATTCCGCCGGGTTGGCATCTGGTGGGCATTTGGTCTTGGCGCCGTTGCGTTCAAAGTAGTCAATCATTGTCGTCGCGCTGGGACCAATGTCGCCAAAATAAACCGTTTCACCACCCTTTTTAAGTAGCAAGAGACGATCAAACTCCTGGAAAAGCAGCGCCGAGGGCTGATGAATAGTACACATGATAGCCTGACCGCTCTGCGTAAGCTTTTTCATGAGCAAACAAATGGACCACGCTGTCTGCGAGTCGAGACCTGAGGTCGGCTCATCTAGGAAGAGCAAAAGCTCGGGGCGGGCTGCTAGTTCAACTCCAATTGTAAGCCGCTTGCGCTGCTCAATGTTGAGCCCCTCACCGGGGACGCCTACAACGGCGTCAGCGTAGGGCTCCATCTCCAGGAGCCGAATGACCTCATCGACATAGGCAATTTTTTCCTTGCGCGTGTAAATAGGCGGCTGTCGCAGAACCGCGCTAAACTCAAGCGCTTCTCGCACCGTTGAGGTTGACAGATGGATATCCTGTTGTTGCACATAGCCAGTTTCTCGTTGGAACGAATTGTTGCGGGCATGGCCATTGACAAGCATCTCCCCGGAAATTACGCCGACGGTGGCCCGATTTGCAAGCACGTCAAGCAGCGTTGTTTTACCCGCACCCGAGGCACCCATCAGCGCCGTCAATGTGCCGGGCTGAACCCAGCCGTCGACCTGATTGAGAATGCGCCGGGGTTCACCTTTAATCTTAATATCATAGCACACGTTGCGCCATTGGAAAACACCCTTGGAAAGCTGCTTCGTTTGATTATCGCAGGTACCGGCGTCATCAACCCACGTTGTGCTGGCGCCGTTTGACCGTGGTTCAGGCATGGCCTCTTCATCATTAGCATCGCTCTTTATCTTATTTAGACTTTTGTGGCCACGCGGGAACACCAAAACCTCACCCTTTGATTGCTGACCCTTCATGGTCTCAGCGGTATAAATGTAGGTCAAGGAAAAAAATACAAAAAATGCAAAAACAATTCCCAGGTTGCGCCAAAGATGGCCTGGGCGGTAATGATAAGCCAGCCAAAGATAGTCGTTACCTTCAACAGTGTCATGACCTGGAAGCGATCCCACTGCAGTGCAGCTACGCTGCAGGCCTGTTGTAATGGTTTCATATCCTGGACCCGAGGGCACAAAAGCAGAGCACTCAAACTGGCGGTTACGAAACTCGTTAACCATCATGGCCTCGTACGCATAACTCATGGGATTAATGTAACTAAGCCACTTGATCCATGGTGGAATATCAATTGGTGGAATCACAAACCCTGTTGTGGCGACAAGAACAATAATAAGCATGGTTGCTGGAGTCATTGCTTCTTCAAGTGACTTGGTCACACATGACATGGTCCGGAATATCGACGACATGACAAGCGTACACAAAAATGCAAACAAAAAAAATGTAAAAAAGGGCCCCGCTTCGCGCCGCAAATTCGTCAAAAAATACAAAACAACGTTAAATCCAAGTGCAGCAAAAATTTTACAAGGCAGGTCAACAATGAAAGAGGAAATGGCCTCAGCTGAAGGATGGTAAAATGCATAACGTGTTTGCTTTTCGACAATTGGCCGCTGCATGTATAAAGACAAAATCTCAATCGAAGCGGTCAGGGCATTAAATAAAACAGAAAAGAAAATAATGACACCCCGGGCAAAAAATGAGTTGGTATTAGGCTGGGTGTTGTAAAAAACACTGGCAAAGATAAATGCCAGAATAGTATTACCAATGATGGTTGTTAGCGGTAGTTCCATATCACCAAGGAGACGCTGAAACCCGCGCTTTGTGCAAAGAGCCACTTGCATTGGAAACGACAGGTTGTAAGGCGACTTTTTTCTTGTTAGCTTGGCCTGTTCTGCCACTCTACTTGCTCGAAAGTTGTCCACACTGGGGCCTCCAAGTGGGAAAGTAATATTGAAAACAGCAATCTCACCCATGAGCTCACGATATTCTTGGCTCTGCTCCCAGTAGGCTGCAAAATCATCGGCGGTGCGGGGGACCTTGTATTCAAATCCTGGGCGAACCACACGTTCGCTGGGAGAGGTCAACGAAGTCAAAAAGTCCGCCGTGGTTTGGCGGTCTACGCAAACGTAGCCCATGTCCTCAAAAAATTGGCGGGCCTTTTTAGTCGAACCAAAGTAAATCTGGCGGCCCTCGTAGAGCACTGTAACCTTGTCAAATAAATCGTAAGCATCTTGCGAGGCCTGATAAAGCGACACAAAGATTGAGGCATCGGACAGATCAGCACCAATCTTGAGGTACTTGATAAACTCAAGCGCCGTGGCCGAGTCCAGGCCTCGAGTACTGTTATCCCAGCACTGGAGGGGACTAGAGCTAAGCACGACTTCTGCAATACTGACTCGTTTACGCTCGCCGCCAGACACGCCGCGGATAAAATCGTCGCCCACTTTGGTGTTGGCAGTATGAAGAAGACCAAACGACGCCATGACAACATCGCGCACATGGGTCGCCCACTCGTCCCGAGAAACGCCAGGCAAGCGGTTTTCAGGAGTCCGGGCAAGGGCGGCAAACTTGAGGGTTTGACCAACGGTCAAGTGGGGAAAGTGAATGTCCTGTTCAGCATTATAGACAACTTCACCGCGAAAGTTTGAGATGATATCCTCACGCGGGATTCCCTGGTAGTTGGCCTTAGTATCGTTGGTGAGGTTAAAGCCGTACGTATCACAGGCAATGGCCTTGAGAAAGGTTGTGCAGCCACTATAGAGGTGTTGTTAGTACATGCTTTTTTTTTTTTTTTTTTTTTTTTTTAATTTCCCTCTGGGCAAACTGCGCGTGGCTCACATGCACTGGGCACCCACTTCGTTTAAATCAACTAATGATAACTTACCTTCCAGGACGGCCCAGGACAACACAGGTCTCACCCTTTTTAACTACGCCATTAAAATTTCGCAGGATCTCGACGCGACCTCTGGTGTGGTTGCTGAAAATAGATTTGAGCTTCATGACGGTGTTAAGCACGTTCGCCTGGTAGTCAGTACCGCGTGAATAACCGTAGGCGCCAAGGTTCTCAAACGAGATACCAGCACTCCGCGCCGGGTAGCGCTCGGGATTGCGGATTTTGGCATTGACAAGATGTTTGGCCCAAATGTAGGCATTAAAATCCTCGCTGAATGGATTTAGTTGCGGGTTAGTTTGGTCCAGGTGATCTTGAAATGTGACTGGCTCTTTGGAGTTGGCCTTTGCTGCTTCTGCTGATGCTGCGGGGTTGTCGACTGCGTTTTGATTACCGGCATTTACTGTTGTTTTTAGGATAGTATCGGCAAGATCAGCAAAGCTGCCAAAACTGAGCACACTTGGGTAGCGTGACATGGCCAATTTGCTGGGCTTGCTTTTGAGACTAGCTGCCCTAGACGCATAAGTGATTTTCTGGGCAAACTGAGTAATTTCGTCGGTTTGTGCCTTGTCAAATGAGTTGATGCTCTCTGCCTCGTCGTTGGTCTGTATTCGCGCGGGAATCAATGATTCAATAGCGTCGGCTTGCGGGTTGAACCCGCCAATGGGGGGCTCGGACGGGATATCCGTCTGTTTTTCCATGGCTATCGATAGCGAGGGGGACAGATGATAGTAAGAGCTAGTAGGAGTCGGCAGGTTAGTTTCAGGGGTCCAAAGGGCATTGCGGGAAGGGTCAAAAAAAAAAAAAGGAAATATTTTAACGCCTAGACTTACATTATCTGGATGACAGGAGGGATCTGCGGTGTCGCCGGGACCTGTTAAAATCACCACTTGTCAGTGTCCTGGAATTAATAAGAAGGGATAATGTAGAAGAAGAAGAAGAAGAAGAAGAAGAAGAAAAAGACGGATATGAAGATGATTAAAAAGAAGAAAGAGAAAAAAAAAAAATTCGAGACTCAATAAGATATTATTTCATGTTCTCTTTCTATTCTACATGTGTTGTAGTTACCACTCTTTGACCGATATTTTTTGGCCCAATTTGACCATCACCAAGAGCAGTTTTCTCACCAAACGAAATTTTTATCCGCTGCTTTTGCACAAGGTTTTTTGTTTACTTTCCCATGTCTGGTACCAACTATGGAAGGGCCTATGCCGTTTTGGGGTTTTTGTTGGCGCATTAGAAAAATAACCTTTGCATGTGCACACTTTAATAATTACTGTTTCAAGCAATGCGGCCACATGCCAGGCCAAAAGTAACTTGAAACTGTGCAGGGTAGTACCTAGAGCAGTAAGATACCAGGCTGCCGTCTAGACAGACAGTACCATAGCTACGCTGGACATACTGAAATTTACGCTTTCCAACAAAGAGGTCAGATCTACTTTGACCAGCCGATACTAAATCAGACTATTGATAGCCGTGAACTAATTGATTTTATCTGGGCTTGAACAGATTGGGCTATATAGTATATATATATGACTTTCAGGGATTAACAACTTTGCTCAAAGGTATGTTTACCTTTTCAAACGTCTATCTTTACCTACCTTCCAGTTACAGGCTCGAGCTAAGCCCTGAATTCAACTCAGGTTAGGCGGCAGAAAAAAAAAATAATGTCAAAAACAAAATATAAACAAATAAAAGCAAGTTCAATTAAATAAATTATGGAGACAGTATATACAGTCAACAAGGTCGTAATTTCGTTATCGTGACTTCGTCATGGATTGCACAAAAAAGCAGGAGATTATAGGTTTAAGTGGCCTGCACGTTATGATGCTCGTGAAGGGTTTGTTTGTTATTGAGTTACTGCCTCAACTAAGCAAAAATAACTCTGGCAAGTCTATAGAAAGGGCAGCTCGGTCTGAAGACTGTCAAACTCGGCTGAGAGCTTTGAGCGAAGCCTTGATTTCTGAGACGTGGCATTGAAGCCAAGTAGGTAGTTTCGCGGGTCATGGAAACTCGCTGACATGTGCAGCGACGGCCGCTTACTGGCGTGGAATGTAGACCCGTTATTGCTAGTTGCGCTATTAATCTCCATAGAGTTGGAGCTGGTGGCTTGTGTACTGGCAATATTAACGGATCGACTGGAGGACAAAAGCGACGATGAGCTCGATGACTGGCGTTGCTGCTGCTGCAGTTGTTGATGTGGGAACATTTGTGAGGGTCGCGCGTAGAGAAGCATGATGAAAATCGGCTTGATTAAAATGGCAGATTTGGTTGTTTAGGGATCATGTAGATTTTGATTTAACTAGAGACTATTACACGAGAAAATAAATAATTACAAAAAAAAAGAGTAAATAAAATGAACAGATGAGATAAGGGATGATTGTCAATGTTTATATATATTTTCTGTATACCTTATGATACGTGATTTCAAACGAGGTGTTTTTTTTTTTTTCAAAGCGTGTTAATTACAAACACATTCCTCACGGTAAAGCGGTTACACCATGATGATAGGGAGCCAGCCATTATTAAACGGAAATGACGTTAGTCCCGTGGTGGCCGAGTGGAGTAAAATTAGCAATATTTGTCATGAAAAAAAAAAAAAGCTTATTTCAAGTGTTACTGCTACGACACTTTTTGTAGATACTGCTGCTACTTCTACTTTCTGTTTTTGTTTTTGCTACTGCCGCTGCTTAACTCCATTATTGTCTTCCTGACCGCAATCTTACTCAGATTATCGATCAAATTGCACCCTAGATTACAAACTTCAGGGTGACGCCCCCTTATGAATGTCTCGATTGCCTTGACTTCATTATCAAGGCAAAGCAACAGTAGCATCTGTATCGTGAAGTTTCGTGAAGTTTCAAACACGGCCCATGTTTTCAACTCTTTCGCGGGGTTTTAATTATTTTTAATTTTTTTTTTATTTTTATTTTTGCGACTTTAATTTCAGTATGAGTAATCCGACTTTCAAGGCCGAAATAGTCTATAGTAGTTGACCCTACCAGAAATACGAGACTTTATTTGGGCAATGGGTTTTTAGGACATGCCAACAGCAAAAAAAAAAAAAAAATAAATAACAAATCATTTAAATTCCCTCTTGAAAAAAATTCAATTTGCGCTGTTTTCAAAGGTAAATATCTCGGAACTTGCAAATTGCGACTTGAAATCGTTGTCGAAACCCTGAGTTTTGAAGACGAAAAATAAACAAAAATAAACAAAAATAAACAAAAATTATCAAAAATTATCAAAAGTTAACAGAAATATTAAGAATATTAAAAAGATTGTTATTACATAATGACAACCAACGGAGCTATTGAGTCGACGGAGTTTGTAGTGTTTATCACCACTACAGGAGAACCGGCAAGGACCACGCAGGGATCAACCGATTTATAATAACCAAATTGTATCTGCAAATAGACCTGACATTCATCATTTACAGCGTTTCCGCTTTGTAATAACAAGAAACCCATCTCTGAGCAAAGGGTATAATAACGGTTTGATATGTCATGAACAATCCCGCATAATATATCAGATTTAACCCCAGCGCTTTTTTTAATTTTTTTTTTTTTCAATAAACCTATAGTCTACTATTTACCAATCGTCTGTATGGGTACTTCGGCAACTACAGCCGGAGCAACCCTCTTTACAAAACATATACCCTTAATTGAACCGAGCTTTTTGGTACGAGGGTAGATTGTTGCCGCACAGGAAAATAGCATTTCGACCACTAGAATGTTGTCAAAGACAAGTTAGCGTGCCCTAACTGAGATCAACAGACTATACAGTTCCAACTACCTCGACTATCAGCATGAGATGTCAGTTAAGAACTCATAGGGTCACACAAGCGGGCTACTAATGTTAGAATTTATGGCGCCGAGATACTAACCGAACCGCCTGTCCAATCATCTTTAGTCACAAAAAAGACTTTTTTTATTTTTTAAACCAGCTGGTTTCTAGATTTAAAGCAAAAACCGGGCTTTGAGCGGCTTTTTTTTTTTTTTTTTTTTTTTTTTTTTTTTTTTTTTTTTTTTTTTTTTTTTTTTTTTTTTTTTTTTGGTATTTTTCCTCAAGTTGTTTGCTAGTCAAATCTTTTGCTAGCAAACATTGATTTATTTGTAAACGTTTAGTGACCGGCTTAGCTGGTATTGCAGTCACTACTGAATTTTAGTAAGTAGCCGGAAACCCTACTCTCTTTGTTCTTTCTTCATGTCCACCTAATCTGAGATCTCATCTACTACTGGTTAGATACAATAGAGCGTAAACCTCGCAATAAGAAAAATAATAAATAAAAAAGAATTACAGGAGCTACCACTAAACTAGGATTTCTAGAAGAGATAAAAAAAAAAAATTGCCAACCAAACCTTTTCTATTTTTTTTTTTTATCAGCATTCAATGTAAGTAAATGTATGGGTTGAATTTTTTTTTTTTTTTTTTTGCTTACTCCGAATACCGGAATTTTAAGAAATTTTGTACGTAAAATCTATTCCAGACACTGGGTTACTTTGCATTTACTTATTTAAGAGGTTACAACTGTACTTCTTTTTAAACCAATTCTCAGTTGGGGGACTAGAGAGTATTAGCCTAACCCTCGACATTCCTGCTCAGGCTAGCCGTCAAGGGTATGGTTGTAGTCTCTGCCCCTCTCTGGTCTAGCCGGACGAGCAAGTGAGATATGTGCAAATTTCAACCCCTTCAGTGACGTCATTTTTTTTAACGGTTGCGGCCACTCCCCAGCGCAGGCCACCTGCACTCTGGCTCTAACAACTAAGGGACTGTGATCCCAAAGTCACGTTAACCTAAACAGAGTGGTTGATATTTTTGACAGGACAATAGAAGAAAGAGACCTTGGGGCTGGGTATTCGTAAAATGTGATCTTTTTTTTTACTGGGTATACCCTCAACGATTATTCTACAAAATTTTTTAAGACTTGTCTTTTTGTGTCACGCATGCTAGATCCCAAAGGCGTGGCTCAGTAAAAAAAAACAACCCATTTGTGAATGAGCGGGATCGAAGCACACGGAGATAGATCTTGGCGACTAGCTAAAAGATCATTAACTTTAACAAGAACAATTTTTTTTTCTGATACTGGTGACATCTCTCTTTTTCTAACCATCCCCGGCAGAAGAGGAAAAGAAAGTGGCCGATGAGGTTGTGAAGCTTTCAGGAAACGTTTTCTTGAATCCGAGTTTAAATTACCCTTGGAAGTGCATTTCAACAGGGCAGCTGAAAAATTTAAGCAGAGGATTGCGCTTAGAGGGGGGAAAAGTGCTAAGCGACAGTCCGTTGCTTCATTAAAATCCGCTCTGAGGTCAATATGTACTTGGCGTGCGTTCGGACTGCCAAAAAGTATATGGATTGCAAATTCTGGCTTCGTGACGGTGCGGGTCATATTAGGGGGACTGAAATTTATTCAGTATATGAAGCTTTTGAGAGGTTAGTTAGAATGAGGGGCTATATGGGTACCGCTCGCAATGGGTTGGAGAAATACGGGTTTGCTGTTGAGGATCAGGCTGGAACAAGTCTTTGAGTTGAAACTAACGAGAATATATGTATACAATCTTTGACGACACGAGAAGTAACTATCTAGTCAACTGCCCCAAGACGAGAACCTGGTAAAGCTGCAAGAAATGGTTAGCCACAGCCCATAGAGAGAAGGCACTGGAATGCCAGATTTACAAGATGAACCAAGCAACCCTACAGAGAAAAAGTGACAAAAAAGAATATCAAATGGTTATGACAGCCAAAGCCGCAAGCACAGCACCAATGAAAACAAACCCAACAATCAACATGAAAAAAAACTATCGTCTCTATTAAAGCATTTAAGAAAGAAAAAAAAAAAAAATCTTTTCTCGTGAAATATTGAGCCGATTACGATAATTCAGAACAGAAAAATAGAGCCCATTAGCAAATACCTCTAGAAAAGCAGGGTCTCCCCCTTCGCCCCAAAAAGGGTTTATAGCTTGCAAGTGCGGTGAGTATTAAATTGTGCAATATATTGTCAAGCCTTGCCAGAAACCAGCATAGAAAAAAAAAAAAGGTACTTTTCGAGGTATCTCAAGACCTTGTTTTGGCCTTACTGTTGAATTTACTAAAGAATCTCATGGTCCAGGCAGTAAGAAGGCCCTGCATAATATACACTTACAATGGGTCACAAACTTGGTGAAAGGTTTGCGGTGGTAACACAACAAGAGCTAATAAATATCTAACGAAGAAAAAAAAAAAAAAAAAGTAAATTTGTATGGGAGAAGAAAAAGATAATTGCAAGGGTTTAATCGCCAGGGTTTGTTCAAATTCTACATGAAAATCTAGTTTAGACACGAATTTCACCTTCTTCTTCCAAGATTGTGCTATACCTTTTGAAGGCTGCTTCTAGTCAGGGAATAATTACTGTATATTATTTACTAGTCTGATGGTCTAATGCCTATTGTTGCAATCGAGGCTAACCCCCTATTGTCCCAACGGCTACGGGCTTTGCCTTTCCTTATTTGTTAGTCCGTTCCGTCAAACAATTCTCTAAGCTTTTATAGGCGCAATATTTCAATACTTTTTTAAATTTATTTTCACAATAGATATAAAATAATAATAATAACAATAATAATAAAAGAATTCTAAAAACAAATATAAATTTCAACTTCGTAAATCGTTCGTTATCATCTACAACTTGCTCTTGTAGGTGTTTCTAATGTCTTGCTCAACCTCCATGGGGGTGAATCTAAGGTAAGGCTTGACAATCTTGAATTTGGGGAAGAGGGTCTTGGCCTCGTCGTTGGAAACAGTGGGGTGGACAATAACATCCTCACCAGGGGTCCAGTTAATAGGGGTGGTGACACGGTTCTTGTCACCGAGCTGAAGAGAGTCAAGCACGCGGAGAACCTCAGCGGTGTTGCGGCCGGTGGACGCCGGGTAGGAGATAATCAGGCGGATGGTCTTTTTCGGGTCAATGATGAAGACGGATCTGATGGTGAATTGCACTCCCTTATCGTCAACGTTGGTGGCATCCTGGTAGTCAATCATATCATAAAGATGCGCCACCTTACGCTCGTGGTCAGCCACAATGGGGAAAGTCAGGTTGGTCTTGGACAACTCGTTAATGTCCTTAATCCACGCACGGTGCGAGTCGGGCTTGTTGGCAGAAAGACCCAGCAGCTTGGTGCCACGCTTGGTAAACTCGGGCTGGAGCTTGGCAAAAGCACCCAGCTCAGTAGTGCAAACGGGGGTAAAGTCATCAGGGTGCGAAAACAAAACGACCCAGTTGTCTC
>JAJMRT010000169.1:29937-40617 GCA_030558065.1 Geotrichum phurueaensis
AAAAAAAAAAAAAAATCATCCCGAATCACTGTGAGCTGATCTTGACTGTGGCTTGTCTCTGAAAAATTTGACTGCAAAATGGCGAGGTTGCACGTGATGTGTGGCTTTTACAGACCTTATGTGGCTTAATTGTGGCTTAATATGTTGTTTTTTTTTTCATCAAAACTTCATTAACATTATAGATTACATTTGTACAAACAATAAGAGACTGTCACCAAAAAATGAAAACAGTCAAGTGCAAGGGATAAAAGAAAAAATACTTTCTTAAACGCGCTTGATGTGGTGCGACTTGAGCTTACTGTAGAAGTCAAAGCCAAACTTACTCAAGCTAACAGCGCGGCCAGAGTTCTTGTAGCCAGTCCAAGCAAGCGAGGGATCGGGGTAGTCGGCTCTGTTAACAAAGACAGTACCAGCCTCAATTTCATCACCAAGCTCCTCACCCTTAGCCAAATCCTTGGTCCAGACCGAGGCAGTAAGACCAAAGTCAGAGTCGTTAATCAGCTGAATGGCCTCCTCGTCTGAGTTGACCTTGACAATAGGAATAACAGGACCAAAAGTCTCGTCCTGGAGGACAACAGAGTCGGGGGCAAGGTCAACAAGAACCTGAGGACCGACAAAAGTAGGGTTGACCTTTTCAGCCTCAAAGAAATTTTCAGGGATCAGAGCCTTGGCACCCTTGCTAACGGCTTCAGCAATCTGGGCGCGGATAGCCTGGGCCGACTTCTCGGAAATAACAGGGCCGATTTGAGTAGCCTCATCAAAAGGATCGCCAACCTTGTATCCCTTGACCTCAGCAACGACAGCTTCCACAAACTCGTCATAAATAGAGGCGTCGACGTAGACCCGCTCGATAGCGCAGCAAGACTGACCAGAGTTGAAAATAGCACCGTCAACAATATTCTCAGCGGCAAACTTGACGTCACAGTCAGCTCTGACGTAGGCGGCGTCATTGCCACCAAGCTCGAGGGCAATGGGGATAGTTCTGTTGCTAGCAGCCTTTTGAACAGCAAAACCACCAGCGACGGAACCAGTAAAAGCAACGGCAGCAATCTCCTTACGCTGAATCAACTTCTCCATGAGCTCGTTGTCACCGGTGTGGACCTCTTGGACAACGCCTTCGGGGAGGCCAGCTTCTTTCAGGTACTTGACAACCGCATGAGCAACCTTGGGAGTCTGAGGAGAGGGCTTAATAAGAACAGAGTTACCAGCCAATAAAGCGGGAACGAGCGCATTGATTAGACACAGATAAGGGTAGTTCCAGGGAAAGATGATCAAAACAACACCATGAGGATCGTGGGTCAGGTATTTCTTGAATTGACCCTCAAACTCGATGCTCTTGTTGTTAGGACCGCTCTCGCCAGCATTGACAGGGGCCAGAGCCTCATCGGCAAAGCCGAGCAAGGTGTTGGCTCTAAGTGCAACGGTTTTCAGTTCGCCGGCGGTGTATCTAATAGGACGACCCATCTGCTCGGTGATCTCCTTGGCAAGTTCGTTGATGGTGGGCTCGGCAGTAATGAGCTCAACAAACTTGGCAATGATCTTTTTGCGGTCGGCCAGAGTGGTCTTCTTGAACCATTCCTTCTGAGCAGCAACGGATTTGGGGAGGATATCCGAGGTGAGCTGCTCAAAAGTGTTGGCGGGAGTCTCAACAATGGGTTTGGAAGTGATGGGGGAGATAGTAGTAAGAGTGGCCATGGTGTAAATGTTGTTAATGCTGATGAAAATGTAAAAATGGTTGGAAAAAAAAAAGAGAAGAGAAGGAGGAATCCAGGACAACTTTATAGGGTGGAGATGGAATTAGAGGTTACTCGGTGCTTTAAAGAGTGATTTGAAATTTCATAAAGAGCAAGTACTGTATAGATAAACAACACACTAATCGACGATAAATCTCAGACCACGGTATCTCTCCTAATCGATTTCTAGTTTAACTCCCACCACCGCCACTAAAATTGTCATCATTTCATGATTTGATCTGTCCATACCACAACACCACCACCGTCATACACTTTAGCTGCGCTGCTGGGAGAACAGACCACCGCCATCTCGTCTGCTTCGTCTGGCGAATTTCTTCGATTTCTTCTGGTTAGTTCCTGGCGCTTATCTTTTTGAGAATCCTGCTTACTCAACCAAGATCTTTCAACACGGGGTCTCCAACCTGCCATTACCCACAAAATCAACTCAGTGATTGCTACGTTTTGTGAAAGAAAACAAAAAAACAAAAAAAAATCCCCAAGCCGTTTAATTATTGGTTCCTGTCAAGGTCCCTGATAGGAATCCCCATTCCGGGAAGCTTACTAGCATGCTACATCGGCAGAATCTATCTACATTGGGATGCGGGTTATTATCTGTCCTTTTTTTTTCAACACAGGAATTCAGGTTCTTCAGAAATACAGCTGCAACCAAATATATACTTTAAAATTTTGTGTCACAGGACAATAGGAAGGTACACTAACTAGCTACTACAGGTTAGTTTATCACCTAGGCATCTTTCAAAAGATAGGTGTTATGCCATATTTTTTTCTCGGTGTTACGACCCTGGTGAGATTTTTACATCTGCTGCACGACGTTTTCATTATCTCTTCACAACACTCTATTCAAAGAGCCCTCGTTGCCACCAATGTTCTAAGAGTATTTTGGGGATTGCTCATTCCCAGATCATATTTAATTTTGCAGTATGAGAATGAGTAAAAATGAATCATTATGGGGTCAGTAAAAACAGAGTGATCTATATCATTCAATGGGTTCAAAGAGAATCCCAAGATGACTCAAACTCTTGGGCCCAGATCATGCAGTGCCCGCGCTCCTGTGAATTGCCCGGTCTTATTTACTTCTAGTACGAGCTTAGTTGATTTTCAAACGCAGGCGTACTTGCACTTGCACTTTTACTCGTGCCTGTGCTTGACATGTGAGTTGACCTCCATCCTGCAAGGAACGGAGAGCCATGTATTGCATACTTAACACGATAATATTCACGTGTATCCTCATGCTCTTTGTGCTTTTGTGTCCGTCGATGCTTGTAATTGCGGTACCATTTTTTGAGTCTAAACCGGAAACTCTGGCAGGAATGTTTTGAGACTGGGTCAAAGAGGGTTGCATATTCTGACTCCTGGTCGTGTGGGCTGCGGTCGCTGCCGCGCTTTGTATGGCATTTCTGACACATTTAGTACCAAGGCAATAAAAATTTCTTGTTGTGATTGATGGCGTTCGAAGCCAGTTCTTGTCTCGTCCCTGTAAAGCAATGACTACTAGATTGTCTGATAATAAAGAATTAATCCAGTTAGTTATAATATATAATAAAGGCTAGAAAGATAATGAATGCTCAAATCTCTCATCATCGAAAGAAATTTTTTGTCTAAAAGTGCACTGTGAGAAGTATCAAAGCGTTTGTTGTCAAGTGCTTTTTTTAGCTACGCCTCTTTTGTAATGGCAGGCAGAGTTTAAAAAGTTCTGTTCAGATTGCATGACACTTTTGATAAAATAGCGAAACGATAGAAGCCAATATATATATAATTAGTTTATTGTCCTTATAATTATTTGAAATTTATACACAGAAGACATTAATACACCAAAAATAATCCTTTTAGCGGGGAATGCGCCATTCACTATATATTTCATTCACTTCGATGGCACCGAATTCTCCACAAACGTAGTCCGTGTGTCAAGGGAAACCCGACATGATCGTCACTTCAGTGCGTTATGATGAGTGGAAGGGCAAGCCGGTAAAACATTGACAGGCTATGCTCTTAAGCTGACCATCAATTGAGGAGGTGCGGTGATGAAGATATTACGGTACAGTCTATTTTTAAATCTTGAGTCAGTTGACAGCTACGTTAAGAGCATCAGTCGCAAGGTTAATGGAAGTTATAGAAACGTCTTTCTAGATGAAAACTGCTGTCAAGCAAAAATTACTTGGTTGAGGGCTTTAAAAATATATATATTTTTTAGAGCTCTGAAGCCTTGTTCTCACAAATCTGAGCAGAGGTTATGCGTAAATAGACTATCATATTATTTCTCTAATTTCAGGTTTTTTTTCACAATTAACTAGTGATTCCATATAAATATACTTCTTGGAAAATGCGCATTGTTTAGACTTGCTTACCTCCAGTACAGATTTGTTTATGATTGCAAGTTTTTCACTGGCAACTAAAAGCAGACCATTTGTTTGGTATCAATCTCTTAGATACCGCTATTATTGACTTATATTATTAGCGACAAAGTCATTAGAAGACTTGTAGACAGTGTTGATTCAATGGCAAAAAAAGGAACGAATAGCCTGGGACGCTTTACACATGCCAAGACGCTTTGATATAGTTTTAAAGATGGGCTCTGGAAATTCCTTTTCAGTCATTTTTTCATTAATATCAAATTCATAATTAATAGCGCATTTGGAATTTTCACCGGGGTTGTTCTTTTCAGCTATCAATGGGTTGAAGAGACTGGTTTGCGGCTCCTTAGTTAGTAACGTGACCGTCGCTGTGGGAGATGCATGGTTGTTTATAATTTTAGAATTATTGTCAAGCTGATTTTCCAAGCTACTCTCAACTTCTGTTCCGCTGTTTACACTGTTTTTTTCTTGTTTGATGCTATCTATCTGGTTGTCATGCAGGCATTGTGTTTTGCTTTTTTTAAAAGTAGGTGAAACAAGTTTTCTCAGCTCCAACAAATCATGCGCCCTGAGCTGGTCGGTTAGATAAGTAGGATTTGTATATTTCTCAAAAAGCATACACTCTTCCTCTGACAAGATCACACTAGAATTATCAAACTCTGGTTGAAGATGGTCTTCATCGTTGGAAAATGTGGCATTTGAGACCATTGTGACCATATTTTTCTCAGGCGAAGCAGAGGTTGTCGAGAGTTTGTAAATCATGACTGTTTTAGCACTATTGGGCGTCAGCGTTTTGGGCTTCCAATTGCGCGGTTTCTTCAAAAGCTTGATAAGAAATTGCTTGCGCTGGACCTTTTTCAAGGCCTTTTTCAAAATTCTGGGATCAATGGGATATTGACTGCGGGATCTACGTAACTCCATTGTGGTTCCGCAAAATTATGAGGTAGTTGTGGTAGGAACAGAGACGGGGATTGTTAAAGCTGCGGTAATCATTTGTCTGGGACTCACAAGTATTTTATATGTTGTTAATTTTGGTATTCTTTCAGCACATGAATTCACTCAAGGAAGTTTTGGTACAATCAAATGCTCTTGCTTTTAATGCGACTTGAGAATGATGCTTATTCAATCTCATTTAAACAAGTATTTAAAAAAATCATTCTTTGTATTTTTTTGTCATGTTGACACTGTTCATCAAACTTATAGATGTTGATAAAATCCTAGAATTTTTTTTATTTATCCAATTTATGTATAATTTTGATTATGTGAAATTGCAATGATATTTGGCAGGTTCATTGTTAAAATAACCAAGGGTGTTTCTGACAGACTTACAAAAGGAGGCGCAATCATATTATCAAAGAGACTTTTTATATAAAAAAGTTTATTTGGAGATATTAAAAGTATATACGTACACTAAGATCTACTTTTTCTATATATAGCGTCAACTATAACTATCTAGTGCTATTAAAAGTTTCTAGTTACCGTTGACGCATTATTCTTTATGTTTTTAATAACCTGGACATCTTAAAAAGTTTGATAATGATAGATTTAAGCTAGTATAAAACTCAGTTTAAATTGGTGTAAATTTTATTTTTCATACTAAAAATTAGCAATTAGTTAGAAAATTTGGTCATTGTTCTAGAAGTAGCATGTATAAATAGATAGTAACTAGATTTAAATCCACAATGGCTTTGTAAGTGATTCTAAAAAGGGATCCTAACGGCAGTGTGTTCGTTCGAGATGCATTCACCTTTTGATATCCAAAAACCATCAATAACTTGTAACTCTGGATTGTTAATGGGTTACCCATGTATTTTCTATCTATCTTCGAAGTTCAAAAAACTACTTCTCTACTCAAGCATTACCCCCGAGTAATGAGTCATGGGTTCTGCTGAATTTTTTTTTGCCATTTTCAACCACCCTCTGGAGGGTGGTGAGGTCCTGTTGCCAGTATTCGGATGTGCCGTTTCGGATCACCTTTGTCGCTAAAGTTTGGACAGGCTTGTTTAGCCGTCTTTAATTTAAGCTTCAGATATGCCATGTTATAAAATTGTCGTCTTCATTTGACATTCTGTCGAATTGTCGTTTTGATTTTGTCGTGAACCACCTCGGATTTATCTCTTCAAGAGAAAAGATGAAAGCATCAAGGGATTTTCAGAATGAGGCTGGTAATGCTCATTCGCAGCCGTATCAGTAGTCGTCCTTTTGGATAAATGGTGCTTTTAACGTCATCCCAGGACATCTGCCGTATGATGTATTGTCCTTTTAGATAAATGATGAGTTTATTGTCATCCAAAGACGGGGTGCTTTTAACGTCATTCCAGGACAACGTTATTTGGTCTGATTGCAGCTTTTTACTCTTTTTGACCTCATTTATGGTGTCACTTACTAGTCAAAATTTAAAATAATAACTAAGGCCCGATGGTTTAGTGGTATAATTCTCGCTTAGGGTTTTCTAAGCACGATTGCGAGAGGTCCCGGGTTCAATTCCCGGTTGGGCCCTAGTTTTTTGTTTTCCAACCTTTTTTTTTTTTTTTTTTGCTTTTTTTAAAATCACAACTCTCTTGCGAGCAAATAACTACATATTGGCTGCTACCTTGACATATCTGACATCAAGGCAAGCTTGTTATTTTTTTTTCTTTTGGAATAGTAATAGAACTCTTGTAGCCTATTTTTTATTGAATGCTGTTATAAAATTAGTTACCTGCCCCACCGCTTCTTTTTCGGCGCGAGAGCATCAAGATCCTCAACTTTGAACAAGTTTTTAAACAGGTCCTTCATGAGGCCCTTTTCCGGCGGCAGGTCCATCGATAACGGTACGCCGTTATTATCGCTGTTGCTGTTGCTGCTGCCGGCAGAGAAAATCCCCCGGAGCGACGGCAATTCGTTAGCCTTAAACTGGTGCCAACCCAGGTTCTTCTCCTGCTCAGCGCGCGCTCTGGCCGCAGCGGCAGCCGCCGTACCGTGCAGGTAGTTATCCACGGCTGCATCAAGCTCCGGAAGCACGGCGGCAATAGCTACGTCGAGCTCTGCCGCAACGTCAAGGTAGCCGCGGCGCGCGGCGCTCGGCGCCTGGAGATTGTACGAGCGCACGGCGGCGTTTAGCTCGCGCACCGCCGCGGCGTGGAACCCGGCGTGCGTAGCTTTCCATTTCCCCGTGGTCGCTGCATGCGTGCTAGGCGTCGCGCGGATCTGCGCCGTGAGCCGACGCCGCGCCTTGGCATCGCTGGTAGTGGCGCCCGGGTGCATCTGGGCGACCACGTGTACAGCGTGCGTAAGCCATGAGCGCCCCGCCTCGGCGCGAAACTCGTGCGTGCGCGCATGCACGCTGCCCTGGCGGTCAATCCACACAGGCATGGCACCTTGCCGCTTGAGCATGTTGTTGAGGTAGTACTCCGTGTGGTCAATGTAGGGCGAACTGAGGTTGGGATCTGCGGGGGTCTCTTGGCCGCGGCCTGGCAGCACCTCGAACTCGCCGCGGGCAATGGACGCCTCAATGCGCTGCGTGGCCAGCGACGCAATAGCGGAGAAGTTGTTAGTCATCGAGCTGATCCCCGTGAACCGCTCGGCGTAGAGCTCCTTGAACGTGGGGCCCGAAGTCTCCTCCTCCTGGTCGGGGCCCTCCTTTTTGCGTGCAGCCGGCTGAGCCGGGTTAAGTTTATAGTCGAGCGACTTTTCGCGTGCGGCGGCAAGTCGCGATGACACGGAAAGCTTGGGCTGGCCGCGGGGCGCCGCAAGCCCTCCAGTTGGACCGGGTTTGCTGACGGCAAGGGGCTTGTGCGCGTCTTGCAGCATGCGGTGCGCTGTGTCGACTAGGTGCTCGTCTCCCGTCCAGGGCTTTCCGTGCGCAATCGCGCGCGTCGAAGCGTCGGCGTAGCGCGGGATCTTGGTAGCGATGGCGATCTCACGCTGGTGCTTGTACTCATAGCTCTTTTGCGCGCTCGCCGCCAGGTCAAATACGCTGTTGCCCGCTGCCGGTGGTGAAGGAGGGAAGTAGAGCTGCCCAGCCTTGGGGTCATCTTTAAACGGCCGGCTCTCCTCAGCCAGCTGCGCTAGCCGCCGCAGCATGTAGCCCGAGTCTTCGTCGTCGTCCTTTTTTGTTTTGCTGTTGGCGTCAGCGCGCAGCTTTGCGCTCGTGGATTGGCACCTCCGGCAGCGGGAAGCAAGCCGATAGGACGGGGGTGTACGTCCCTTCAACATCATTTGCTAGCTTGTTGGTTCTAGATGTATATGTGTGTTTCTGTCCGGGTGGGTGAATGTTGTTGGAGGACTGCTGGGCCCTGATTGATTTTTTTGTAAATGGGGTTTGAAGCTTGAATCAGGCAGCAGTACTGGTGTGGGAGTTGCTGAGCGGCCGCTCCCAATGGCCACCATTGATCTGAACAAACCCAAGGGCTCTATGAAATTTAAACAAAAACCACTGGGGAAATATATAAACAAAAACAACTTTTATTTTTTTTTTAATTGACATTTACATTTTTATAATAATCATGTATGTATTTTTTTTTTTTGTGCTTCCTGTTTCCTCTCTCAGGTTTAAGCTGCTACCTCGACGACCTTGCCGCGGCGATGACGCACATCCTCAGGACTAAAGCCGCCCTCGTTGGCACCATAGTGCGCCCAGGGTTCCGTTGGCGCAATGTAGTCCATAGGTCCAAAGTCAGCGCCGCTTTCCAGCAGCTCAAAGAACCGCTTGTAGTCAATGACCGTATGCCACACACCGTTGATCTTGAAGCGGTTCTGAGCAATCAGGATACAGCAGGAGTGCGCGTGCTCAGCGGCAATACCGTACTCAAGGCCGCGCTTAGCCAGCGAGCTGTTGAGGGTCTCAACAAAGAGCTTAACGTCCTCGTAAAAAGGCACGTTCTTCATGGTAAGCGAACTGCCCTTGGAAGTGCCGCAATAGGTGACACCCTTGATTTCAACAAAGCAAGGTTCACCCTTTTCAATGAGCTCGGCGTATTCGTCGCAGGCATCCTTCATGTTAAATCCACCGACAAGCGTAAGACGGAAAACTGTACGCTGTGATTTTTTAGTCTTGAGAATGCTGAGACACTTTTGGAAACGCTCCCAGTAGTCGCGGTGGAGCGGGCGGTCAATGCGGTGCAGGTCCTCCTTGTTGGACGCGTCAATTGAAACGTAAAGCTGCGTCACGCGGCCCAGGCGGTCAAGCTCATCGGGATGCTGCGCGTTGCAGACAAGGAAACTGGAAATATGTTCGCTGTGCAAAAGCCCGACAAACTCATTAATGTGGGGGTAGAAAATGGGCTCGCCAACAAGCGACAGGGCACAGTGCTTGACGGTGAAGGCCTCGGTGAAGCGGTCAGCAACAACGCCAGGCACACCGCGCATCTGCTTGATCTTCTTGTAGTGGCCCTCCTTGGCGCCCTCAAAGATCTTCTCGGGCGGGTCGACCTGCCAACGCCAGGTAGTGCCGACGGGGTTGGTGCCGTGGCGCCAGCAGAAGACACACTTGTTTGAGCACGAGAGACTCGGCGTGGTCTCCATACACAGGTGACTCTTGATTCCGTAGAAGGAGAACTTGTAGCAGGAGCCGCGGCCACGCAGTGCCGACTTGGTCCAGCGGCAGATCTTGACACCAGAGTGAGAGCCGACCACAGTGTAACCTTGCTTTGTTAAGGCGTTGTAGGTAGGCGAATCCTTGGCAACCATCTCCTTGGTCTTGACATTGGTGGACGCCGAAGCGCCCTTTCTGGCCTCAGCGGTGGCAGCGATAGAGCCGCCAATGTCCTCGACATCGACAAGTGTCGAGTTCGAGCCACCAGACTCCTCGGAATTGTCGGAGGACTCACCGTCGGACTCCTCATCCGAGTCGGCGATGCTTTCGGGCTCCATTACGGAGACAGGATCGCGGAGCGACTCAGAGAGGTGCGTGCGCCAGGTAAGCAAAGACTCCTCAAGGTCGGTCTTGACACAACCGGTGCCAAAGGGGAAAACCCGGCGCGCACCAAGCTTACTCATCCACTTGTCAACCAACGCAGCCTGGTAGCAGTAGCGGTTCTTTTCGGGCCAGCTCTCGCGGTCACCAATGCCAAAGACAGAGAACCCTGCCAGCGCCGCCAGCGGCCGCGAATCAATGCGGAAATCATTATAGGTTTCCTTGAGCAGCTCAATAAAGTAATCCAGCGGCGACTCAATTTCGTAAGATGGCACGACAATGAGGTAGACAGGGGGGTTGGCGGATTTTGCCGGCGCCACAAAGTAAGGCTCGAGATCGTCGACGTAATCAAGGTTCAGCAGCGTGGGCGGGTTGGTCAACACAGGGGTGAGGTCGGCGGCAAGCTTCTCGGCCATGCGCTGGGAGGTGCCCGTAAGTGTCGAGTAGAAAACGTAGACGGGCGAGTCGACTGAAGCCACGGGGCCGGCAGGGCCCTGCAGCTGGCGCAGCTTGCGCTCGGCCGCCACGGAGGCCTTGGCCGTAAACTTTTTAGGCATACGCTTGACGCGCGGTGTAGCCGCCGCTGGTTCAGATAGCGCTGAAGTCGTGCTCGTGGAAGTAAAGTCCACGGCAAGTGGAACTGCTGCTGCCGCCGCCGCCGCCGCCGCTGTTGGGGCCT
>JAJMRT010000170.1:6372-22447 GCA_030558065.1 Geotrichum phurueaensis
AAAAAAAAAAAAAAAAAAAAAAAAAAAAAAAAAAAAAAAAAAAAAAAAAAAAAAAAAACTTTAGCATATCAGGGAGATTGTACAAATAAAGTTCTCTTCAACCAAAATAGTTAGCAAGGACACTGCGGCAGCAACACTATAAAAAAAAACTAAACATTCATCATAGGGGATAAGCAATCTTTATAAGTTTTAACAGATCGTTTTCAGGATGAAGGGAGTCCGTTTTCAACTTTGTTTTTTCTAGGTAACTCATAAGAGCCATAAAAGAGACAAGATTAAACGACGGTAGTAGATCCTCAAGCTCCTTGCGAAGCTTTGAAGGGTCACCGCCTTTAGTATCAGGATCCGAAAATATTTGGGTGGCCTTGAATGTGTTGTAGAGAATGTTTTGATTGTTAGTCACAAGAGGCCCTGCATCAACATTATGGGGTGAATGAATACAGAGCTTGTAGTATGTGATGTGTTCATTGCTAGCGTGTGGTATGCTTAACAATAAGCGTTGCTGAAAGGTATAGGCCCAGACAATGACACACGCCGGGAGAAGAAGTTCCCGTGCACAAGCAATTTCACTTCCGGTAAAACTTTTGGCGGACTTCAAGTTGACGAGGTTCCAAACAAAAAAGGACGCAATTGTAATTTTATTGCATGCCAAATTCTTTTTGGTCCACACTGTTAAATTGTCAATTGCCTTCTGGCTGGGAGTGGAGGTTCCAAACATAGCAAAAGTCTCAATCTGAGAGTCTAGCCAGCTCGAGGTGTCGGTCACAGCAAGTTTACGAAGGTTTGACATTAGGTCCATGACAAGTTTAGCGCCGTACTCTTCTTTTCTGTACATGCTGTAGTAAGAAGCTTGAAATACAATAGATAAGCTAGTGACACTTTCCCAGATGTGTTGCGGGTAAGCATCGTCAGCAATAGAACTAAGTCCACAGTATTTGAGTGGAGCCAAACCATTAAGCCCGACTTCCCTAATACTTTGAAATTGTGCTTTGGACGCATAATCGGCCCAAGTTTCGAGAGCGTATGAGATTCGGCCTTGTATATGACTGTCAAGAAATACAGACGGCTTTTCCCCCTCCTTGTTTAATCTCAGAGTGCTGAACATGTGCTGGTAGGACTTGCAACCCTCTACAATCCAACCAATAGTGCATAGTCCAAGCAATACAATATACAGATGGCAAAATGTCCAACAGCACGATCCGTTTTCAAAATCCATACTGTTAACCTTCGTTCCATCTTCACCAATCGATGGAATACGAAGCATAGACTTGAGCAGCGACAGTAATGGGACTGTCGCAATAGTCCGCGCTGGGCCAACGGTATGGAAAAATAGTTCTGCACTGGTCGCCTTCCAAAGAGACTGCGGGGAGACCATGATCAAGTCAGAGTTTAGAATTGATTCCTCAATTGGCGATTGGGTCATGAAATTTTGCATACATTCGCAGCCATTAATAAAATGTTCAAGTCTTATGATAGATTCATGCGTGATCCATGTCATCCACTGTGAATGAAGATCTGCTACGTTCTTGCTGGGAAGGAACGTGTATGCATCTGAGTTGACATAAGCATTTCCGAGATGTAACTCTGGCGGTAGCGCCGTATCAGACTGAAGAACACCACCAAGACTAGCATAATGCCTGAGATGTAGGTAAACATCTCTGACAACAGGAAAAAAGAAATCCTTTTTGTTGTTGTATAATACATTGTAATTGAAAAAAGCCAACATCGCCAGGGCTTGGAAATAACCTAGGTTGTTTATAATTCCACTGACAGTGTCATTAAAAACAAGATTACTGCGGATGGAAGCCACAGTCCGGCGAAAAGAAGGCTCAAACCTTTTGTGATCGTATATTGCCGTAGACATGCCAAGGTAGATAACGGTGGCGGCAAGGTGACAATTGCAGGTTTCTAAGTCGAATGATGGTCGGTGGATAATATTATTGAGATGTTCTAGCTTCCACCAGGCTGACTTTGCATGTTTGCTCATAGTAACAGGATCGAGGTATTCGTTGCTATCTGTGAACAAAATGTTGTTAATTTCGCGAGTCCTATCCAGACTTGGTACTGCAAAAGCACGTGTTGACACCTCGCGGGAACCCTTGTAAGATACATTAAGGTCAAAATGATACTTAGAGACTCGCTGCATTTTGTCGAGCTCATTGTGATTAGAGAAACTGTCTTCTTCAAAAAAATAGGAAAGGCTGTCGACCATGAAACTACTGTTAGGCCTGATGCCTTTTTTATGAATTTGACTTGATGAAGATGACAGATTATGCAAGTTGAGATCAAATGTTTCAGGGTAGCCGTCGCTGTTGAGTAGAAGCCCATCGGCTTGAATGTTTACCGGAGTGGTTTTGTTGGCATTCTCTTGATCATTCATGCTACCAGGTATGGTTGACGCTCTCGGGTAAATTTTAGATATACTTGGGAGTTGAAGTTGCTTGACTTGCACTGGTCGCGTTTGCAGGTATGGCGGTGAGGGCAGCTTAAAAAATGTTTGTGGATTTGTTGGACTAACCTGTAAGTTTGAAGTATGCTCGATACGGTTTTGTTGTTGCTGATGTTGTTGTTGATTGTATTGATGATGTTGTTGATGGTCTTGTTGCTGCTGCTGTAGTTGTGGTTGTTGCTGCTGTTGCTGCTGATGATGAGATAATTGTTGTTTTATATGTTGTGGCTCTTGCTGTTGTTGTTGATGAGGTGACTGTTGCTGTTGTTGTTGGATCGAATTACGAATGGCTGACCGGTTGATAACTCCGCTAGCGCGTTTAAGATGGAACCGCGTCAGCAAATGACTAAAAATCATTAGTAACGAAAAAAAGCAATAATAAAAATATGGGAACCCTACTTTTCATAGAGATCGCTGCGTGTAAACGACCGATTGCAAGGATAGCAGGTATATGGTTTCACGGGCAAATCTGAGTATGTTAGTCTCACGGAAATCAAGAACTTTACAGGCTTTCAGCTTACGATTCGCGGCATGTCGCTCTAGGTAGTCCCGTCTATTAAATGCTTTAGTGCATCCTTTGAAAGTACAAACGTATTGGCGGTCGGTCTTCGTAGTCATGATATCATCAGAAGAGAAAAGTTCTTAGTCGACAAGGAGAGAAATGAAATATAAGACGCAGAAAAATTAAAGTAAGAGGAGAAGAAAATTAATATATAGAAAAAAAAAAAAAAAAAAAAAAAAAAAAAAAAAAAAAAAAAAAAAAAAAAAAAAAAAAAAAAAAAAAAAAAAAAAAAAAAGCGAAACAGAGTGCTGTCTAGAGTGCCGGCAATTGCCCAGGATATTTTTTTTCTTCTGGGAGTCCTCTAGCTATTGCTAGCTACAGTAGTGCCAATAAATGCAGGAAAAGGAAGAAAAACAAGAAGAAAAAAGAAGAAAAAAGAAGAGAGGAAAAAAAAGAATTTAGAAAAGGCCCATTTAATTTTCCCAAAAGATAAAAGAAATTTATGGTTAATACCAGATTGAACCTTTAAAACAGAACAAAAAAAAAAAAAGCAAAAAGAAAATATACTGAAGACAAAAGTCTGCATAAGCTGACATACCTAACCAAATGACTGTTACGCTTACAGATTCAAATGGAGTTTTCAGAGAAAAGTACTTGGTTAAGGTCTCAACATAAAAACAAGAACCTTGTTGATAAGCTGCAGTCTGTATGCAGTTGTTTCGGCAAAAAACGATAAAATTAAATTCAAGTTCGGCATTTGAAAAGTTATGGGCTTAAACGCCAAAACCTTCTAGAAACTATAAAACTTGCCAAGGTCATATTAATGATCTTAAAGTTTGTATGCCTTTTATTTTTATTTTTATTTTTTTGGTTGTTGATTTATAGGGATAGCTTTGCTGTTCCTACACCTCAAGGCCGGCCTGGGTCTGTTGATAATAAGAGGTAACGGTCATTCAAGTAGTATAATTGTGCAAGAAATGACATATCTCAGTACCACACCCTTATATCTATAGTATTTTGCTGCGTCTCAGATACGGAAATAGTTACAACAGTGGAGTTCGAGAGTAGTGAGGCTTTCCAGCATTATTGCCGACTTGGCATAACTTTTAACAGTTAATCTATTACATAGCAGGCATGATTGATAGTTTGAAGTTGCTATTCAAAAAAATCTTCAACCTATTATTGCTTTTTATTGAAAGTCATCTTTGGAAATCATTGAAGCCTACTTTTGACTAACAAATTCAGAGTCCTGCCCGAGTAGACAGAGTTTCTTACAAGTACCGTAATTATTCTATAAAGCATCAGAAAGATCAATTGTTTGATTGGGCACGTATGTGAGCAAATGTGGCACAAATGACCTCAAATCTATGTATAAAGAGTGTGTTTTGAAAATGGGATTTCTATTGGCTTTATCATCCCATAACAATATTAAAGCCGGTGGTTTTTTATCACGTCAAGATTGTAGGTAAAAATAGCCGTATAGTATGACAGATCAAAAAGAAACGTTGAGTTTAAAAGTAGGCTTTTCAGTGAAGGTGACATCATAAAACTTTTGAATGTTTGTGTGTTTCAGGTATCTGTTAGTGCTAAGATACTAAAAAACAAACCCATTCTTACTTGGGTCTGGAATTATTTGTAGTACACTTGTACCAGTAGAAGCGGAAATCTGGAAAGGTCAACATTACCCCATGTGCTGCTGGATCTCCTCTGCAAGTTCTGGAAGCGAGCCTTCAGCAGGAAAAAGAAGTAAATTTGGTTTTGCAACTAACTATATGAAAATATTCAGAAAAACATTATTTTCTCCTAAATTATGTACAATGTTTATTTCAGAACAGGGTTTGAACAGTGGTGGCAATAAGGACCGCAACGCCAGTAAATTTTATAAATGAACCTAATATAGTGAATCGAGCTGAGATTCTGCTACTAGGAGCTTAGACTTACATTCTTTCAATGGGTAAGAAAGTACTGAATGTTTTTCCTTGACTAGTTTTCTCAACAAAAAAATATTATAAACCCACTTTACTGCTAATCTTTGAAAATTTATAAAATTATGGAGAATACTGCACATGATTAACGCTGTGGGTCTATTTTATTTTATTTTAAAGCGCCGTATCAGCTCAAAAAAAAAAAATTGAAATATGTGAATTGCAAAATTAAGGTGTCATTTAGATAGAGAAGAATTGTAAAGCCAGTTTTTAACCAAAAATTTGAGTCTATTTTCATGTTTCTCAAAGCGTCATACTTTATGGCAAGTAGAGAGGATGACACTGTCTTTTTTTCTTTTTTTTAATGCAACACTTTATGTAACGCTAATTTAAATGGAGAAAAATGACGTTCCAAATTACAAAAATTGTGAAAAGATACATCAACATTGACTTAGATTATTTTAGCCTATAATAGTGAATATTGATAGTATTGTAACTTTTTCTGAAATGTGCAATTTTCTTCAAATACTGAATCTTAAAAAAACTGGGCTTGTCAATAGGCAATGTAGAGTTTCACTTTCAGAAGCACTCATTTCACTTGATAGTGCGAGCTGTTTAATCTAAGTCGAGCCATAGTCAATAAATAAGTTTTTGATAAGGTTGCAACTTACTCAAAAAAAAAAAAAAAAAAGGGACATATCATGGTTCTGGTTGCTATAAAGTCTAGTATAATACAGGCTAACTGCACAGTATATTAGGATTGTTAAACTGTTAAATCTCTGGGTTTTTTTTTATGGAAAAAATTTCACCAAGATATTTGGGGTACTAACGTGAGCAATAAACCTAGGAGTAATGTAGGAAATTTTTTCTTTTAAAAAAAATACAGTAGACTTAATACCGTACAATATTTGATGTCCACAATTTTTTCCACGGCATTTAAAAAAGAAAAAAGAAAAAAAGAAAAGATAAAAATAGTTAAAAAAAAATTATTATTATCATTACTGATCTTTGGTTTACACAAACTTGGTTTATTTTTTTAAACCTATACCTGCAAACCCTTTCCTCTTAAAGATGGCTACTCTTTATTATGCTCAGCCCTGACCTTTGTTCACAACCTTGCCAACTACAAAACTTTGTGCAATTGCCTCACGTGACCTTTGCTGTTTTTGAACAGAGAAACGAAACCTCCAAAACTTTCTCTGACAATGCACTCGCCCCTGATTTCCGGTAAACCCTTTTTACATTGGCACGATTATATACACTACGATGGTTGACCTCGAAGCCCAAAATATCGATTTTGATAGCGCCAGCTCGTCTCTAGCTACCCAATTGTATGAATTGAGCTCTCAAGTTAATTCAATCAACAAATTACTTACACGGCATAAATCTAAACATTGCAATACCCTGGACCCAAAGATAATCTCAATAAAAGATGAAGCAATAGAATTATTCAAAATATCAACAAGCCTTCTTAAGGTAATTACGGAAGAAGAAAATATTAGCAAGCAGCAGAGTCTTGTGAGAGATCGACTAACAAGAGAGTTCAGTTCGCTGCTCATGCAGTTCCGGCAGCAACAACGGGAGATTGCGGAGCTCGAAAGAGCCTCTGTTTTCGCCAGTAAGACAGCGCAGTTAGAAGAAGAACAACGGGTTCGACAGAATTCAGAGAGCACGCCTTTGCTACAATCTGATGGCCAAGGGTCTCAAAACTACACCGAATCAGCGGTGGTGCCGCCAATACTTGATATGGTTAGTCAAGAGTATCTTGACACACAGAACATGCTCATCCAGGAAAGAGAGCAGGGAATCCAGGACATTATGAATGGTATCAGTGAAATAAACGCTATTTTTGGAGATCTGGGAATTCTCGTAAGCCAACAAGGCGAGCATCTCGACACTTTTGAGAATAACGTCTCTGATTTAGCTGCTAATACCAAACAGGCAGGGGACGAGCTTGCTACAGCGAATGAGTATCAACGGAAGAAGATGAAATGCTCTGCATGTGTTTTGGCAGTTCTTGTCATTGTTTTTGGCGTAATTGTGCTGCTTGCACTGGCTAGTTGAAAACAGCTGAACGTGATCCCTGGTTGAAGTGGAAGCTTTTGGTGTATTGGTTTCATCTCACTTCATGTATTATTTTTAATGAATCAAATTTAACACTGTTCATGACAAAGTTGGTAGAATAGTTAACCCTCTGCGTGTTACCGTAACAAATTCATGTCTTCTTTGTACATCATTTTGTTTTGCAATTTTATTTGTAACTATTTGGGGTAAGGATAACAATCTGATCACCTATATATCTATCTACTGTAATAGATCTACTTTGATTGTTGGATATGCCACACAAAATAAAGTATTGACATCTAATAGACGCTGTATTTGGGAGTTACTGAGCAGCTTTAGAGCTCATATTACATTCAAAATTGAAAACTGGGATTTCTGGTTTTTGGGGTTTTCCTGTTAATTTGACATTATTGCAGACCACCTTTTTGAAACTTCCAGCCATGTAAAACTGCCATCACTGAAAAGAGTAGCTTCTAGAGTGATTAAAAGAGATAGACTTTCAGAGCATTTAAGAGAAATAAATCACCTTTACGTATCTAATTGTAGTCTAATTACCACCGATGAATCTTAGTTGTTTACATTGTTCATTACACTTCTTCATAAGCTTCATTACTGTTTCCATGTAATTGCTTCTATGTGTTAATTATTTGATACATTCAAAATCTTATGCTTATCTAAAATTATTTTTATGAAATCTGGTTCTATTTTTGCTTGCTTAGTTTAACGTACTAAAGAATACGGATTATACAGTCGTGCTTTTTTATCAGAAAGTTCTCCATGTTTGTTCGATTTACGATCTATTATTACTACCCACTTAACTCAGAATAGAGGACCTTGAGCACACCACCATTATACATTTGAAAACTAGCTGGTTTAGCATTTTCTTCATCTCAATTTTAGTTGGTATAGCATCAGTGAATTGCTGAATTATTTTAGTTAACGCTAACTTGACTTTTTTTGATACTAGACACTTTAGCGTTTGATCATGTCCACAGGTGACACAGCGCTTGTACAGGTAAACTCAGGTAGTTCAGAGCAACAATTCATGGCATGACAAACATAGTAGAGTCAGGTCATATGGGAGCATATCATGGTAAATTTTAGTAACAAGGTGTTACGGTAATAGTGTACAGATTGTAAAGTCACTTTTCTGGTATCGGGCTCATTATATTTAGATCTATAAACTGGCGCTATAGCCAAACCTATAAACTTCACTTAATATCCACAGTCAAGTTGAGACACACATTGGCTTCTACACATCTAATTACTCATTAATATTGATAGATCCTTTGTGATGCTTCTCAAGCACAACACATATACTATTGTCTTTTTTATTATACTAGGACATTAGCAGAGTGAAAAAATAAATTTTCACCACCTAACCAGCCACTCTTTATCACGTGATATTATTAACCACCAGATCACTATACCTAAATTGCAAAAGGGATGTCCTAAAAGTGATGTTCTAAAGCCATTCTGCTAAATATATATATATATATATATATATACTATATAGTAGATTAACAATGTTACACTATAGGATCCTTTAAGAGATACAGAAAATAAATAAAGTAAAAAAAAGAATCACATATCCAGTCGATCTATCTGATCTGAACACTTAAAATTATTTTTTCAATTCATCTCTTCAAAATTAAACGCATTTTCTATTCATCTTAACTCTTCTATGTTTAGAGCTCTATAAAGATAGTCTGGAAGAGTTGACACTAATTTGAAACATTTTTTTATTTTTATCATGATATTAGGATACTTACACTACTTTTTTTATTTTTCATAATCGCCAAATTATAAGCATTAAAAAGAATCTTTGCGAGTTTGTAGTTGGTCTCACTCATAGCGTGCCTACTTAGTTCATTGTGTCATTAGTTTCAAGATGATTACAAAAAGCGTATATTTTAGTCTTTTGTAGAGTACTAATCGTGGTGCAAATTATGTGCAAAAAAAAGTGGTTGATTGCAAAGTGTGGATTTTGCTATGAGAAAACTTTCTTCACCCGTATTCATAACTTTTGTATTGCGCCTATACTTGCACACGCTCTGCAGTTTTTAAAGTGTTTCAATATTTTTTTTCAGGTCATTCATCTTTCTCGAAGGTCCTATCTGATGTGCTTTATTTTTTAGCAGCCTCTTAAAGCATTTCTTCTAATAGAGCCCTGAGACCTTTCATGCAATTATGTGGCTTAATTACTAAGTCGAAAAGTGTTAGGCATAGGACCTAGCCAGAATACACTAGCTACCGCAACACCCTTTACTACTAGAGAAGGCTAGAGAGTCTTAAAATTGGTGGCAGAAGTCAAATACAGATCACAAATTTATTTAATCTTTTGATATAAAAAAGTTACCGGACAGAGAAAAAATAGCAGAATGGTAAAAAAAAAATAGTAAAAAGAAAGTATGTTGCTTTAGCATTTACCTCTAAGGGAGCTACAAAGTAAAACTCTCAGATTTGGTTGCCTCCACGGTGGACGCTTGCTTCAATTGTTTTGTCATCAATACCATCCATATGCTTGACTCTGGCAAACAACTTTTCAAGATTACTCTCTGCGGGCTTGTAGCAGTTAGCTGAGAGACAACCGTGTGAATGTGTGTCTTTTTCACAAATTGAGGCACATCACAATGTTACTATAGTTTCTCGAACTCAGAAATCATTTCAAAATTTAAATTTTGTTTTGTTCTCAAAAAAAAAAAAAAAAAAAAAAGTGTCCACGGTCATAAACCTAGTCTATCCAGTCCGTCGAGAGAGTTTCCACTGTAGATGGGCAATTCAGTTTTGTCAACTGAGATGGTGAATGTTAAAATCACCTGTCACTATCCGCAATGTGCGTTCAATCATACCGACTAACTTCATAAAAGGGCTTAAAGACTTTGTAGTTTTGGCAATTTTATTGTAAATATTTGCAATTTAAACGATGTCCATTTTGATCATCACCTAGGTCGTCCGCCATAATACTGGCCCAACTGCTATGTTTTTTGTTCTTGAACCATGCTCTGAGTTCTTGAACCAGCAATAAAATCAACTCCATTTCAAATAATTTATTAATAAGCTTGCTTTTGACAGCTCACTTAGCCCACTTTCAAGAGCCCTTCCGATTTTGTTTTCTTATCTAATCTATTGATAATCTTTGGCATTAGATTGTGATATATATAGAATATCTATAGTTGTTGTTGACTTTCATAGGGTCAGTTTGTTTTTCAAATTCATTGGGCTTGGTTAGTGTCGTATGGGGCTTTGGCGGTATTCATTAGCGGGCATAGCAGGGTTAATTGATCAAGAAGATACTTTTTTTAAGCATTTTTTTGCTGTTATGTTCATTTTGGACAGCTTCTACAATTTAAAAATAAATTGTTCTTTCACCTTTAAAAACTTCAGTTTTGATGGTGTGTGGCGGGCAGGCCAGTTTGATGTTATTGCGGTCTTCAATTTTAGTTTTAAGATCTTTGGCAGAGACGGAATCGTCTTCAACTAGGACGTTTTTCTTCACGCCGACAATGATGGCTTTGTGCTAAGTCTTATTGTCGATGGCATCATTTATATGTTTGAGGTTTTTCCATAGTTTTGTTGTTCATATATCTTTGATGTGGATGATTGAGCTGATATTGCAGGTAAAGTCAACGCCTACCACTACTGAAAGGAAATCTTTCTATCAATGATTTTTTTTGACTTCACGTTCGGCTTTTTGTTTTTGGTTTATAGCAACAGTTATTTCACTAGGAAAGAGCGCAGTGGAAAGAGCGCGACACAAGACGACTTGGCAAAGGACCTAAAAGCCGGGGCTTTAGGACAGTTGTTTTCGTTGATAGTTTTCTTACGCTATTGAGTTTTTTTTGTACAGACTCGTTTTGGTCCATGCTCATTGATATGGTTTTGTCGTGTTATTTGCCGGGCGTAATTAGGACTTTCTATTGTTTCTCCACATGACCAAGCTTTTTGGTCAGACTTGTGACTTGAGCCCAGTTTTAGCAGTCATGCTTTGAGCGTTCATCAGATCTGCGTTTTTGTCATGTTTGGTTACTTTAAAGATGAGATAATTAATCATGTTTCAAAGCTCGGCGTTTTCCCTGACCTTGTCGCTTTAGGTTTGTCTAAGTATTTTTAGCTCTTCAATCATTTTCTGAATCACGTTTTCGTCTATCTCATGCCGTCTTTCGACTGCGTGGTTCAGGGGTTTGTCAACGTAGATTTATTGTCTAAAATCCATGAGTTTGGTATCAGTCTTTTCAGAAATGCCAACTGCCTTTTTTTTGTCAATCGTTTGCATGTTTATCACAGTTGTTGATGGTCGTTGTGTATGTGGTAGTGATAGTTGACAGCAATTCCCTGAACTTAAGGACTCATCTGGCATATAGTTTAACTGACTTTGACGGTTCGAGTGTTATTCTAGTCGAGCTTATTGAGAGATTTGTTTAAGAAATTGGTGGACTTAGTTACGAGTCCGGCTATGTTGGTTTTATAGGGGTTTGTGTTGCTGTCAGGGGTTTAAAGCATTTTTTTCATTCATATATAAAAAAAAATTATTTTATATATATATTGTAAAAGTTAACTTTTTAATGTTACTCTGAAGCTTGTGTAATTCTACTAACGTAGTGAAGTACACAACAAAGCTTTTGAAGATATCAACATAACCTTTTTTTTTGAGGGGGGCATCATTAGTTGACTTAAAAAAAATATAGATATGAGTGCAGAATATGAGAGAATCATTTATTGAAATTTGGTAACAAAAACAACGTTTGGTAAGTATCAAAAATTTCCTTTGGTGGTTTTGTTGCTATGTCACTAGAATAAGTTTAAATAATGAAAAATAAAACAGTTAGTAATGACCAAAGAAATTCATTGAAAAAAATATATATAAAACTAAATACGCAAAAAAAAAGAAACAACTACCAGGAAAAAGCCTCTTCAAGATAGTCAACTCTACCCTTTGCATTGCCAAGGTTATCCGTGGCACAACGTCTCATTGTATCGTTGAGTGTCGGAGGTCCACAAACCATGATACTAGTGTTTCCATTGGACTCACGGATGTGGCCAGCAACAAGCTCATATGCATCTGGCCGAACTCCCCTGACAATGTTATACGTGGGATTGGTAACGCTGTCTGAATCGGAGTTCTTCTCTTGGCCACTACTGTGCTCACTATCACTAATTACTTCACCACTCTTGGTAATAAACATCTGAATGGTGCAACGACCGCTTCTAGAAAGCAACTCCATTTCCTCACTAAACCACTTAAGAGCCGATTCATGACGAGTGATCCAAATGAATACAATATGTTGGCTCATATCAGTCTTAGCTAAAAGATCAGCGGCGTAAGCATAGGTCGCAGTCACACCAATACCACCAGCCATAAAAATGCATGTGTTGTAGTGTTGAAGATTGTGACGGTGACCATAAGGACCATCAAGAAGAAGGGTGAAATTCTTAGATCCGGATGCTTTGTTCAAATCGTTGTAGATATTTCTAGTCATACCCTCCTTGGCAGTGCCACAAAGAACAAGCTTGTCACTTTGAGCAGGATCAGGATGTTGGTAAATAGTGAAAGGGTGAGACTCCCAGAATCCCCAGGGTCTCATGACATGGAAATAAATGTGTGAACCAGGATAGTACTTCCATCTTTGGGAATAGGAAATAGTCATTTTAAAAATGTCGTCGGGGTAAAGCTTTGAGTCAGCTTTGCCAAAACCAGACCAGACTAAGCGAACCAGTCTTACTACTCTGTCAAACCCCCAAATAGCCCAAGAAGCATAAAGCCATTGCAGCCAACCAAGTGAAATACAGTGCCAGTAACAAGCCGCAAGAAAAACAGAAGCCAATACAATATGAATGAACAAAAAGATTTCGTAAAATCTTGAGCGAAGAAAATGCATACTTTGGCCAAGAATAGCACAGGCAAGCACAGTTGCGACGACGCCCCATACCCAGTAATTGTCTTGAAACTCCGTTTTGTAGCTATGTGAGTAAGCAACAAGAGCTGAATATGCAATAGAGTGAATCACAGCATGCATAACCATTCCTCTGGCAATCCATCTATGGTAAACGTTGAACGTGTCAAAAGACCAGCCAGTGGCCCATGCCAGAATGTTGTTTCTGCCGCCAAACAAGAACAAAGCTGGAAAATGAGTAAACGAAATAACTCCCGTTCTGTCGGCAAGGTAGCGACAGAGTTGCGTATGATAGGTATCGTAGTAAGTGTTGGGCAGAAACAAATCAAATTTAACTAGACAAAGAATGATGTTGAGAACCACGTATCCGAGAAGTGCCATACTTTGACCACGGGTTGGAGTTGCCATAGAAAAAATTTTCATCCAAGACATAGGAATCGAATGTTTGACACCAAAAGTTGCAGGAATAGTAAAAGCTTGTCTAAACTTGATAACTGATGGGCTGTTAAAAGACATAATGTACTTTGGAGCAATATGCTGGATGAGGTTGATGAGTGCTCCAATAGCAATTACTGCAGCCCAGTAGGCCATCATAATACCACCAAATAATGTACCAGAATATAATTCCCAATAAAAAGTTTTGTAAGTTTTGATTGAAATTTCAAGTGTTTCAGCATCCAGAATGATAGGAGTTGTCAATGGGGCAGTTTTGTTTTTGAGATCAGAAACGTTAGTAAAATTGTTAGCAGCGCGATCTGTTTTGTACATGTCGTACATTTCGTCAAATGTTACCGAAACGTTGCCGTAAGTCAAACAATAAGAAATGTATTCTTGCAGAGCTTTTTCAACATGATCAATATTACTATCACGGTCAAGCATACATTGAAATGCACTTGAAATGAAAATATTGCTTGTGCAACGGCATCCATAATAGCTCGCTAAAGGGTCGCATCCAATGTCAAAATTTCCAATAGCATCTGTACAAGGATACACTAATTCACCACTTTTGTTTGCCAAGACAATTGGCAACGCTACCAAGAAAAATGAAAGGCTTGTCAAAAGCTTCATTGTTGTGTAATTTTGAATAAAGGAAATTGCTGGCAGCTGTGAGTACTAGGAATTTATTAATCTTATATAGTTTTCAGAATATCTTGAAAGCAAATCGTAAGTCTTTCAATTCACAAAATGCGTTAAACTGAAGGGAGCAAATTTAATTTCGAACGCATGGTAAATAATCCATAGTCATCCATTCATTTCCAAACTTGGTCAATCTGATTGATCAAAAAAAAAAATTAGTAATAGTAATAATACTTTTCCACGGATGGTGTCCTACTTTCAAATAATAAGCGGATCAATGTGGTTTTGAAAATCAGTATGATCATGTACGAAACTAAAGAAGTTAAAATACATTGTAAAATGTCTTAATTTTTCTGAAGTCCAGCCTGTCAGTCGCAGTTTTAAACCAGGTTTATTGTAAAGAGGTTTTACATGAGAGCAAGACTGCACAAAATAGCCAAACAAATAGACTTTTTTTTTAAGTCTTGGCGTTTTTGGAGCGTTTCTTTTTAGCTTTTTTACGAGTTTGAATTTTTTTTTTTTTTTTGTTTTTAAGAAAACAGCACCATTCGCTAAGTGAATACCAAGTACAGTTTACAACTTTTGCTCTGCCCAGCTTATTTTTTTCATAAATTTTCAACAAAACAGTACGCAATACCTAGTCGTTTGTGGCTAGCTGCATATAGTACAATATAGTGAAAAGCTTGTTCTTAGACATTGACAAGCAAGTTGACTTGCGTCCTAGGTAACTTGAGATGTAAACAGCTAACAAATTTGCCATTTTTATCACTGTTTGAGCCATTAAAGTCTTTTTGATTTTTATTTAAGAATGAATCTGGTATATTCTCAATACATAACAGGTCGGTCTACAGCTTATTTAGATGTTTTCATATAATTACTCTTTAATTTCATTTGAAAAGCACAAAATCTAAATGGTCTATTTTTTTTATCAATTGTGATTAAACGTTTCATTGAAACTGCATAATCAGAAAATATTGCTACTTTGGCGCTAGCAACGACTTTTATAGCTTTGATGGTAAATGTAAACATTTTGGAGAGTACTAACTGTAACGAGGGACGTTTATACTTGGTTAGATGAGGGTCTAACAGAGGAAGCTGATTGAATATTAATCTATTAATAAAGAGCAGGCTACCAGGAATAACTATCAAACAATATTAAAATATCATAAGTAGTTACAGACTTCTAATAACGTCTAGTAGGGGGTTCTTAATCATATAGATAAAATAGTTGATGATAAAAGAAATCCCTGGGAGTACTGCCAGATAATTATGTATTCTAATTAGAGTGGGCCACATATGTTAGTAGAAACCTGATTGGTCAATCTGATTACTACGATCCTGATCGGGAACTAATAGTTCTAAGCCGCTCACCTGGTAGTAGGTAATGCAAGTCTATGGCGGGCTTGAATGAATAAATGTATGTTACGCTATAGCTGATCATCAGTCTATTATAGGCACCCAAGTTATTGGCCATCAAGACTGGAAAATATGAAATCCATAAATATAATATAAACCAATGGTCGTAGGGCTTGTCAGACCTACTCCGTTACAACTAACTCTTCCATGAACTTTCAGAACATTCTCTGAACATATTTTTTAGACTAAACAAAATTCAAAAATTGCTTCAAAACGCCATCAAAATCTGCAAATAATAAAGCAGTAATTGATAATCGTTTCTCGAAATACGAAAAAAAAAACCAGTAGCTAACTGATTGTTTTCTTATTTTTCCATAATGAAAATTTTTCAAGTCACTACGTTTCCAACATTATTTTCAAATATGCTAAAATCCAAAAATTACATTTAAAGCGTACGCAGCAATTACAGATTTGCTTTTTTTTGTTACTTCATTCTCAAGTTTAGTTTCAAACGTCTACTGTAAGTTCCGGAATAGCTTGCGGCAAACAAACCAAAATTGAAACATTTCATTAAAGAGTATAAAATTAATATAAAGATATAAAAATCATGCAATTTTTAAGTATGTTAATATTTAAAAGAATATGCAAAGAGCAGCAAAAATTATGAATATTTTGAGTCAAGTTTTCTTATTGAATGAAATTATTGTTTCAGGTAATTGTGCTAGATTTTTCTCTAATTATTTTTATTTGGTGAAACTGGATTAAGAGAACTGACTGTAAACCCCAACTATTACAGTAAAAGTTTTCT
>JAJMRT010000170.1:22547-33291 GCA_030558065.1 Geotrichum phurueaensis
AAAAAAAAAAAAAAAAAAAAAAGAAAGATGACAAAAAAAAAAGGAATTGCAGCTTATGGAAAAAATATTCAATGGCTCTTTATATATTAAATACAAAATTTTTGAAGATCATTTTCTCTATATTCAAGGCTTATGAAAAAGAAAAAACTATTGGCCACTCTTTGATTGTCATTCAGACCACCGTTTATACACAAATACCAACAACCTGCATGTTTAGAGAGAAGCTCATAAATATCCTTGCTCCAAATTAATTTTGATTATAATCAGACTCATTTTTTTTATCAAAAGTTGTAGTGAAGCTGTGCCTAGGATTCTAATCTCTACAATCGATTTTAGTGAACTCCCTACATTTGACAGATATTTGGCAGCTGCCGTAAACAAAGAAATTTGCAACTTAGCCTTTGGCACCACAACTAGATTGTTCCAAATTCAATAATTTATAGGTTATTGTCACATCTTATTTTGAGTTTATTGAGTGCTCTTGAATACTGCACTTAAAAAAAAGTCATTTTGATAATTATCTGGAAATCAATGGATTTTACAGGAATTTAAAATTCTGGAGGTTAATAGAACCTTATTATGCCTAGCTGTGCATAAATGATTCTATAGGCGTTGAACCAGGTTTATACTGGGGTGTGTTAACTTAATGAAGGAACAAGATAAATAAACAGTTTAACGTGGTAGGGTGCATGTTGAAAATTGTGACATTATTTTTAGGAAGGTACATCAAAATTACAGGCCGGGCCGAACTACCAATTAGAAACTATAGAATGAATAGAGAATGATTTTTCCATAAAATCCTATTTTCATTCAATCCATGGAAGAGCCTGTATATACACTTTTTAGTACCCAGGTCGTTAACCTAACAAAAATCAAAACTACTTCCAAAAAGAAATAAAGGCTTATCTCAACTCAAGACAGTGAATTACCAAACTACACTACAATGAAAACTCATTTCAGGATCAGAAAATGAACTATCAATTTTTGTAAAGGTGAGCAATGAGATTATTTTAATCTTGAGCCATTTGGCTTTTGCCAAGTCCTTTCATTATGAACCTATATGCTATATAGTTTAATCCTGCCACTCTCTTTAATCTCATTTTATCATTTATCGTGATATCACAAAGTACACATTACTATTATACTAAATGAACTTTTCAATCACATTATTGAGATCAAAATGAAGAGATGCGAAGCTATGCTTAATATGCTTAACACCACCATATATTTGTTTTTCGGTACTTGCCACTTCATGGATAATGTAAAACACAATCTTTTTTTCTCTAAATCTAGTCTGGCAATTACCTGGTTTCTGCGCTCTTTAAGCAGAAATAGTGAGGACTTATCATTTTTCATCAAAATAAAAAAATGGGTAAAAATAGCCTGCGAGAAATAGATACGAAAAAAAGGGTATTGGAAAAGTGGGTACAAAAAACAAAAAAAAATCTTTGATGATTTGAATTGTGAATGTTAGCAAAAAAAAAACAGAAGCAAACAAAAAACAAAAAAAATGACTGGTATAGTTGGAAATATTACTTTCTTGTATGGATTTCTCGGCAAGAAAAAACTGTTACAAACAATTATTTGCTCGCCAATCAAAATGAGTTGTTTTTTATAAAGTGACTTGAACAAAACTTGCAAGTATGTAATTAAAATGCCGGTAAGCGTAAATATTGCGGAAATATGTGAGTTTTCTGGCTGGCCAGGTTATAACGCCTGTAAAAAATAACAATAATCTAGATGTTGCTACAGCACTCGCAGATCAAAGACCACTTCAGATAATTTACTTTTTATTAGGATAATAATTATTTAATTGGAAACCATGAACAAGTTAAGCTTTTACAAGATTTTAGAGTTCATCTGGCGAACATGCATTTTACGATAAATCAAAAATTACAAACTGAAATTATTATGCTTTTTGTCAGAGTTTGTAGGTTATTATCTTGATAATCTTGAGCTAGCTTTGAATTTTTTTTTTTTTTTTTCCTGAGGGACATTTGTCGAAAATCTAAGAAAAAAATCGTTAATTATAACAGAAGAGTCATTTAAGCATCAGACTATAGTAGTTTTTTCATTCATCTGCTTAAACATATATTACTTCTCAATACACACTAAAGTGGACGAGGAAACAAAAATCAAGGCAGTGGTAGGTACAAATCGAAATATTCTTCAAGCAACTAAACCTAGGTACTGATCGAAAAAGTCTCATCAAATGCTTACCGGTAATTATCACGTTCATGATTAAAGTTGATTCTTTCATGTACATTGAAATATCCAGGACATGATCTACAAAGCTGAAATGGGTATGTGAAACGGAATTTGAAATTCACACTTTTTTCCCAGGAATTATACATGGGTTTCATTTATATGGCTGAAAGTATAGAGAAAGCCGCAAAGATTGAAAACCACATCATCTGGATATCCACTCGCATTCTTCATTCAAAGAAAAATATATATATATAAAATTTTGAATAAAAAATTGAATAAAATTATCTACTTTTAAGTACCTATGCAAAAAGCTTAATAGTCTTGGCCTTAAAGATTTTTTTTTTTTTTGTAATTATACAAAATATCAATTGTGGGCTTATATGGTTTTTAACTTCCGAACTAGAATCTATTGCATCTTTTAAGATTTCCCCTTTTGTGTTATGTACTAAACTATACTCTTAACACGCGCTAAAATAAATTTCACCGCCTAGACGTTTTCAGCCAAGATATTAATTTCCGCCTTCAATGATCATTACAACTGTCGGTCTGTCAAAGCAATGAGCTCAAGAGAATTGAAAATTGTACCAAAGTATCAGCCAAGATTCTTGTTTGAAATTCAAGCAATATGATAGGTAATGCTCGTAAGTTTAGTAAGACAATGACTAGACTGTTCTTTGAGTAAATTTTGCCCAGCAGGCTAATAAAACTGTATTTGAAAAAACGACACTCAGTTAAATAGTTTCTCATCAGCAAAAAATATACTGAAAGTGAACTTTTTTTCAATGATTTGGACACCAGCTTTCCTTGCTCTTGAGTTCTTTTTGAACGATCAAACAACTTGCGTAACCACCTCAGTATATATTTACCAAAAATACGGTATGAAACGCTTTATGCTTTGACTACGACGCAGGAAATAGCCGCATTGCTGAAGGTCATGACCAAAATGAAACATTGTCAGCATAAAAACAAAAAATTTTAAACTAATGAAGTAAAGTAAAAAAAAAATTATAGTGAGCAAATTACTTCTAGTAATATAACCGATGCTAATAGATGATCTGATTGATATGATAAATTCAGGAAGAGCGTTTGATGGGCTGCAAATATTCAACTTTAATTGGTTTAGATTATCGACAACTGCACTAAAAATTTGTTTAAACTGATTTTTACGTGGATTAAATTCCACTGGTATAAACTTTCTTTGTTGCTCAACTTTAGTTTTTTTACCAGAAAAAAAAAACCAAGAAAGCCAACTCTGTGACAGCCGTTACGCTGTACAATTAGTACATCTTTTATTTTTGAAAACTATTTATTCAGTTAATCTAAAGAATGACTTGATATTTTAGCCATTTCATCAAAAAAAATTGCCCGTGGTTTTTTTTTTGCAGCATATTTAAGTAAAAAAAAAAAAATTATCGTAAAATAGACAACAATTTCATATCATTGTATAGCGTAAAATTTAAAGTTTTTCCTTTAGCCATCAACTCTTTTGTGCTTTTGAGACATTTATTTTTCATAAAATTGTCTTTTAAATACCAGGTTTTTTTTAAGGTCAGAGTTTTTCTTGATAGTTTAAACAACAAAATCGTGGCTAAATATTGTTTCCTACTAGTGATGCTGTTTCAATATTGAAATGTCGCTTAGAAAAGCCTAAAGTGGAGCGCAAATTGTTTTGGTCCGTATTTCCGTTGAATTTATCTTTTGAGTCATGTAACATGATTTCCAATCGTACTATATCTACAAAAGGGTTCACTTAAAAGTTAGATACCTCGTATATTATTTGTATTAAATTATTACAACTGCTCTTCAATTTCTGTTAACATTAAATACTTTGGAAGCCGTCTAGATAATATTACTTCAAATGTTGAGCCGCGGCATTTTTCAGACTTTTGGATGTTTTTGGAACCTAATATGCATAGGGCACTAAATTTTCTCAATTTATACTGAGTAGAGGATTGTTTGTATAGACCTGGGGATTTTGACAGTGCTCCAGTACTGTAATGGTGAAATTTTATTAGACCAAAATTCTGCTAGGCAGCACAAACTCCGCTCAATCAATATAAAAAGTTATCTGACTGAAAAAATAATGTGTAATATTCAAAGTCTTATTGGTAATTTTAGTTTTCTATATCAAGCGTCTCGTCATTTTCGTAAATTAGCACCATATGTGGCAATTCATTGACAGGTCTGAGATTAAAACTTTTTGGATGGTGGCTTATTTTTTTTTAATAAAAAAAGATGGGAAACAAACATTAGAAAGAAATTGACAGACCGGTGATATTTTTAAAAAGTACTACCGGTATATAGCCCAGGGTTCGAAGCAAATAACAATCAAGTATCTCACAAACCTTGATTTTAGTTTGATGCCAATTGTGCTAATTCAAACGTTAGCCTCACATAGTCACTAGAAAAATAAGATTCCTGCTTTAACTGACAACTATTACTGCAACTCGACGCGGCATCGATTGGCTCGGGGTTCGGACCGCTTACCCTACTTTGTCAAAGAAAAAAATGTTGCTTTAGAGAGAAAATATCCTGTTCTTTCCGGAATTCCATATTTAATGAAGTTTTTTTTTTAATAAAAATATTCTAACCACTCCGAATTTTTGCCCCAATATTTTTTTTGTCTGAATAAAAAGTTGTGACTTTCCGAGATTTTGAGCCTACGGATACAGGCCCGCTACACATAACCCCAGACTTAGGAAAGGTTCTTTCCAGTATATACATAGTTACCGTAGAATCTAAAGTAGCTATTCATGTATCCTGCTGGTCAATTCTCGAATTTTCTTTTTCAAGATGAAAAATATGACCCTAATTTTTGAGTTTATTTCTATCATTTTTTTAAAACACCCAGCCCGTGTATTCTATCTTTCTTATAAATGAGACTACTTCATAATTTGGCCTAGAGTTGTTCTAGTTGTAATTTCGAAGTGCGTCTGAAATATTTTGCAAATTTAATAATTCTAAAGTAAACTAGTTTGAACGAAAAAAAAAATAATGGCCTTTTGGAAATTACAGTTGAATTGTTTTAGAAAAAGTTTAAATGAGTTTCAACAAGTGTGAATATAAAAAAAAGTTGTGCAAAAGAAAAAAAAAAAAATTGAAAACCTTATCGTTGTTCTCTAAAATGATATGGACCAAGATGAAAGAAAAAAAAAATTGAATAAAACCACAAATAAAGAAAAATTGAATTCATTGAGATAGTATGTTAATATACAAAAAATAAACCTGAATATGTGTTTAAATGAACTTTTCACCAGGAAAATGCTTCTTCAAGATAGTCAACTCTACCCTTTGCATTGCCAAGGTTATCCGTGGCACAACGTCTCATTGTATCGTTGAGTGTCGGAGGTCCACAAACCATGATACTAGTGTTTCCATTGGACTCACGGATGTGGCCAGCAACAAGCTCATATGCATCTGGCCGAACTCCTCTGACAATGTTATACGTGGGATTGGTAACGCTGTCTGAATCGGAGTTCTTCTCTTGGCCACTACTGTGCTCACTATCACTAATTACTTCACCACTCTTGGTAATAAACATCTGAATGGTGCAACGACCGCTTCTAGAAAGCAACTCCATTTCCTCACTAAACCACTTAAGAGCCGATTCATGACGAGTGATCCAAATGAATACAATATGTTGGCTCATATCAGTCTTAGCTAAAAGATCAGCGGCGTAAGCATAGGTCGCAGTCACACCAATACCACCAGCCATAAAAATGCATGTGTTGTAGTGTTGAAGATTGTGACGGTGACCATAAGGACCATCAAGAAGAAGGGTGAAATTCTTAGATCCGGATGCTTTGTTCAAATCGTTGTAAATATTTCTAGTCATACCCTCCTTGGCAGTGCCACAAAGAACGAGCTTGTCACTTTGAGCAGGATCAGGATGTTGGTAAATAGTGAAAGGATGAGACTCCCAAAATCCCCAGGGTCTCATAACATGGAAGTAAATGTGGGAACCAGGATAGTACTTCCATCTTTGGGAATAGGAAATAGTCATTTTGAAAATGTCGTCGGGATAAAGTTTTGAGTCAGCTTTGCCAAAACCAGACCAGGCTAAGCGGCCCAGTCTTACTACTCTGTCAAAGGCCCAAATAGCCCAAGAAGAGTAGATCCATTCCATCCAGCCCATTTCAATGCAATGCCAATAGCAGCCAACAAGAAAAATTATAGCTAGAATAATGTGAATAATCAAAAAGGTTTCATAATATCTCGAGCGAAGAAAGTGCATACTTTGTCCTAAGATAGCACAGCCAACAACGGTAGCAACAACCCCCCAAACCCAGTAGGCATAACCAAATTCATATGCGTAGTATTCACCAACAAGAATAGAGTAAGCAACAGAGTGAATCACAGCATGCATGACCATTCCTCTGGCAATCCATCTATGGTAAACGTTGAACGTGTCAAAAGACCAGCCAGTGGCCCATGCCAGAATGTTGTTTCTGCCGCCAAACAAAAATAAAGCCGGAAAATGGGTAAAAGAAATAACTCCTGTTCTATCGGCAAGGTAGCGACAAAGTTGCATATGATAGGAATCGTAGTAAGTGTTGGGCAGAAACAAGTCAAATTTAACTAGACAAAGAATAATGTTGAGAACCACGTATCCGAGAAGTGCCATACTTTGACCACGGGATGGAGTTGCCATAGAAAAAATTTTCATCCAAGACATAGGAATCGAATGTTTAAAACCAAAAGTAGCAGGAATAGTAAACGTTTTTCTAAACTTAATCACTGAAGGACTATTATAAGACATGATGTACTTTGGGGCAATATGCTGGATAAGGTTAATAAGTGCTCCAATAGCAATTACTGCAGCCCAGTAGGCCATCATTATGCCGCCAAATAATTTACCAGAATATAGCTCCCAATAAAAAGTGGTATAAGTTTTGATTGAAATTTCAAGCGTTTTGGAGTCCAGGATAATTGGAGTAGTCAATGGTGCAGTCTTGTTTTTGATATCAGCGAGATTTGTAAAGTTTTTGTTTGCGACATCCTTTTGATAAATGCTGTACATATCCTCAAATGTCACAGAGATGTTACCATACAAAAGACAATATGAAAGAAATTCTTCAATACCTTCTTCAATATGATTGATGTTGTTATCTCGACCAAGAATACATTGAAAAGAACTTGAAATAAAAATATTGCTAGTACAGCGGCATTGGTAATAAGTGGCTGAAGGATCACATCCCATATCAAATTCTCCAACAGCGTCGGTACAGGGATAAACTAGATAGTCGTATTTTTCTGCAAAGATTGATGGCAAGGCTACCAAGAAAAGAAAAATACTTGTCAAAAGCTTCATTGTTGTTTAGTGCTGAAAGAGAAAAACTAGTTATTCATGATAATCTGTTTTAGACGATTTTCTCAATTCTTTATATCATTTTAGGTGGTTTAAAAACAAATGGTAAACTTATTGGAAAAAAAAACTTCTAGCGGCTTGTTAGTCCTAAAAGAATATTCATTCAGTGTATAATTTATTCAAACCTGTTTGATCAAAAAGAAATTTCGGGATAGTAGTCTGCTTTATTTCAAATAAAGGCTTTATGAGATTTTTAAAACCAAAATGGTTATAGAAAATTGAAAGAAGTTGGCATGCTAGAAAATTTATTCTTGTAGTTTTGCTCAATCCGATTCATGGGCTAACTATTTAGCGCCCGCAGACAACATTAATTTGAAGATTTTCCAAACAAATTCAATACACGAACATGCTATTTCTTTTTTGTTTTTAGGATAAAAGATATTTTTCTTTTTTTAAAACATAACGACTAATATCTATTTAAAAAATTTCAATTGAAAATCCACCAATAAGCCAGTAGATTTTTTTTATGTCATTAGACGTTATTAACCATAGTTCAAAAAGTTCACATCAATTTTAGTTTTAATGTTAATGAATTACGTTTTTAATGCAATAAATCAATTTTCATTGTAGTTTGAGAATAACTTAATACACATATTGTTAGACATTTTCTACTACTTGCATCTTAATCACTATATATACATATATTAAAAAGCTCGGCATTAGATAAATGACTTACTTTTTGATCAATTTGAATTGCTAAATAATAGTTAATCAAATTTCTAATCAGCCAATCTCATGAGCTACTTTTTCTCAGATTTGAAAAAAAGAAAAAAGTGAAAAAAAAAATAAGCAATTAAATAACCATAAAAAAAGCTTATTCTGTACTATATATTATTTAACATAATAGTTGAAAAAAAGTTTTCATATATTTCCAATGAAATTTGTTGTAAGAGGAGTTAAAAATTTTAGGCGTTTTTAATACTGGAAAACTTTTGGAAATATAACAGAGCACTTTACATAATCGATTAAATATAAAAATTATAGCCTTGAGGTAGATTCAACTATTTTTCCGAGACTACAAGATCACGCTCAAAAAAAAAGCTTGCTTAAACTACAGACAAAAATGTGTTGGAAACTTTTTCTTTCTTCATTATAGATATCAAAACAACAAGCATTGAAAGTAAAAGATAGGGCTACTAGTTTCAGAATTTAACAGTAAAACAATTAAACTTTTATCTTTAAAATTTGGAAAACTCTTTTGAGTGAAAACTTGAGTAATTCTGTAATTCTTAGTGCTCAGCTTTTTCAATCACTCCAAAGAAATTATTTTTAGTATTTGTGCAGTTTGGATATTGAAAAGAAAAACATCGTGTCATACTAAAAAAAGCTTACTGGCATTCCAATTACTGTTAATTTTAAAAATCAAATTTCTCTGTATTTGATTTGTTGCACCTTTTTTTTCAATTTATTGATTTTTTTTCAAGTAAAAAAATTGGATAAATTAGCACTTCGTTCAAAAAAGCTCGGCCGTAGTTTTTGAAACGCGCTGTGGTGACACATAAATCAAAATAATATTCAAGTATGATTCTCAATATCCTACCAAATTATTTAATCACTAATTTTTTTTTCTCAACAATAAACTGGCAATTTGAGAGCTTTGGGTTTTAAGTAGTTCGTTGTTTTTTTATTAACAAAGCCACAAGGTCAACTTATATCAACACAACAGCACTAGCAATTGACGCAAGCAACGTCTGACAGTAATATATAAGATTCTTTGAGATGTTTTATTTGGCTATTTAAAGTCTATTTTAATTATGAATCGCTAGAGATCTCTATACTCAACTTTGGCGGACTCTTTGCTGGCTTAAGAAATAATTACTTAATTATAGAAGCTTATTACCAAAATATTTGTTAATACTGATTACTAAGTCTGCTTCTTTGCTTACTCCCATACTGGGCTTCATGTTAGTAACAAAAAATACGATTTACAGCTAACTCATCAAAGATAAGAACAACATGAATTTAAAATTCTTGAAATTTTTTATCATGTAAAGATTGCATAAAAAGAATTTTTTTGATGTAAGTCTTTAGCTAGATTTGTAGGCTTCTGCACGTTCTTAGTGAAAAGAAGCGAGCGTCAAAGTCTAACATGGGAAGGTGCGTTTTGAGAATTGAACCCCGTTTTCAAAAAAATAAAGGCTTATGCTGTTTCCAACTTTAGCGTCTAAAGGCTTTTACTTACTGTTCAATCCATTGGCTATGAATTAAAGTACTGGGATAAGCAGTACTATTATGCTCAAGCAGGCAATTATAAAACCGCTTTTTAAGATAAAAAAAAATAGTTTCATAGACTGTTTTAAATGTTGTCAGAATTTTCGAATCACTTGAATAGCTTCAAATTATACTGCCTATACAAAACTTTTAAAAGGAAATCTCCTAAAAACAATCTAATTTCCCCTTTAACAGCCTCTAGGTTTTACTGTTCCTGGATTGCTTTTATAAAGAGACTGACTTAAGAAACTAAATTTTTTATTTCAAGTCCGAGTCTTTTTCGACAATTGCAGACCAATATACTTAGCTTTTGTCTTGGCCCGTGTGAATTAAAAATAAGAGAGAAATGTGGGTCTTTTTGAATTTTGCTCTTTATAAATGTAAACGCGCTGCAAGCCCCTTCAAACCCCAACCGTCTTAGATTATTTGTGTTACCTAAATGCTAATGGAATCGGGAGTGAATTTTTAATAGTCATATATTCCCAGCAAAATACCAAATTATTATTTTAATTTAGCAATACTATACAATTAGCTTTTAGTCAAAGATTAAGCTTTTTTCAAATAGATTTCAAATTATGGTTGGCAAATGTGACTGAACATCACTTGGCGCATAATGATAAAATATACCTGGAGCTGTGTGGCCGCAATCAGACAACAACTAACTTTCGTGATTTATCAATCTTTGAGCACCAAGCTTCCTGACTTTGTAAATCACTTTATATATTTTTCAGTGAATTAATTTCAAGTATAGCTTATATTAATTCACAGCTTTTGTGTTTCAGTTGTGTTTATAGCTGCTCAAACTTCTCATGTGTGAGTCAAAGAAGGCCTAGTATTGGCGCTATATGAAAAAAGAACCGTCTGTTTGAGAAACATGATTTGATATCGTGAAAAAAAAAAAGTTTTTTTATGCATCAGAGAAAAGAATATTTAAACTCCGTATTTTTTTTTTTTCAG
>JAJMRT010000171.1:0-40433 GCA_030558065.1 Geotrichum phurueaensis
AATAATAATAATAATAATAATAATAATAATAATAATAATAATAATAATAATAATAATAATAATAATAATAATAATAATAATAATAATAATAATAATAATAATAATAATAATAATAATAATAATAATAATAATAATAATAATAATAATAATAATAATAATAATAATAATAATAATAATAATAATAATAATAATAATAATTAAAAGGCACAAATAAGTTATGACTACAGCAGTAATCCACTGTCAAATGACAACCTGTATATGTGAATGAATAGCAAATTTATACAAGCAAAGATATCCCGAAATCTACACAAGCCTTGAGTCTGGACTCACTACACTTGATATACTTTTGATTTGTTGCAGACGTTAGTACTTCATAATCTCTTCGTAGATCAAACGCTTCAGTTGCTCGGTTGAGAGTTCGTCCTTTTTACGGTCAAAATCAAAGAACTCTTCAGGAATGGGGGGTGCAGTAGGTTCATCATCAGGGTCGTGGTAAGGCTTAAGGTAAGGGTGCTCGAGAGCCTCCTCAACGCTGATACGCTTGGCGGGGTTGAAAGTCAGCAGACGTTCGAGCAGATCGATTGCAAGCGGGTTAGCACCCTCGTATAGCGTGCTGAAAGACCGCTTCTTTGTAAACGGCAACGACCGCAGGTACTCCCGTGCCCGCCGCGACTTGACGGAGTAGTAGTCTTCCATGGTAGGCGTGCCCAATACGTCGAGGATAAGGGTCAGCTGATTGTGATAGTCCTTTCCGGGGAAAAGTGGCTTGCCGGAGAGCATCTCAGCAAGAATGCAGCCAGCGGACCACATGTCAATGGCCTTAGTATATTCTTGAAAAGTAAGCATGATTTCGGGAGCTCTGTACCAGCGGGTAGCGACGTATTCAGTCATAAAGCCAAAGTTGTCGTCAGATGAGGCTGCGGATCTAGCAAGACCAAAATCGCAAATCTTGAGGTCACAGTTTGAGTTCAGCAGCAGATTAGAAGGTTTCAAGTCACGATGCAGAACGTTAGCCGAATGCATGGCTTTTAATGCGCGGAATGTCTGGTAGATGAAGTATTGGCAGTGATCATCAGAAAGGGTTTGAGTGCGAATGGCTCTGTACATGTCAGTCTCCATGAGTTCCTGAATGAGGTATACCTCGTTGAAGAGTTGGTAAGAAATGGGTTTCTGAATGTCAACGATGGAAATGATCTAATAATAGAGTTAGAAAGTGACAAAATCGGGCAAATGATCAGTGGGGCATACATTTTCATGAGAAAAATGTCGCAGGAGCTTCATTTCTCTGAGAGTTCTTAGACAAAACATTGATCTGTCAAAGGGCGTAATCTTCTTGATGGCAACTTTGAGGTTGGTAGGCTTGTGCACGGCGGAGCTGTCATGCAATTTGTTAATAAATGAAAAGATTCATAGATATGTAACGATATTGTACTTACCAGACGATACCGTATGCTCCCTCGCCAACAACGTCTTTGATCTGGTACTGATCAGAGACGTTGAATGAGATCTTTCTCGGTTCAGACGACATTATGGAGATAGTAGGATGCGATTGGGACTTCTATGCTGTATTTTAGTATGGTTAACAACGAAGAGGGAGGAAGAAAGGATAAAGAAAGCAGGAGAAGAGAAAGAAAAGAAAGGGAGGTTTAAAAGAGTTTGAAAAGAAATAAGCACATAGGGATGACTACTGCTGTTGGGCGCTAATCCTGCAGGCAGTGCTAAAAGAAGCAGAAAGAACTGTTGGTGGCCACCGCATCGCTACGCTTGTGTATGTGGAGCAAAAAGTACAGCAACCAACAGCGTTTGCAATTTCAGGACTTGGTTTTTTTTTTTTTTTTTTTGTTTCAGCTGCTGCTCATTCTTGTCAGGGGCAGCGCAGAAGCAGCAAAGTGGCCGGAAACAAAAAAACGGAAGAAGGGAGAGGGTAATTTATCAGATCCAAAGCTCACTTTAGCCTAGACATGGTAATTGTTTAACACTTACCAGGGAATTACAATAATAATAAAGCTGTAAAAAAAAAAAAAAAAAAGAGCAGAATTCCGGATGCTCTTAAAGTAAAAGATTATGTATAAATAAGAAGGAAGAACCCAGAGTGGCTTCCAATACTGTCAAAAACAATGGAGAGGAAGAATGAGAGAAAGGCAACAAAAAAATAAAAAGGAGCAAATGCCAAACATTTCGAAACAACTACATCAGCACCGGTAACTACAAACGCAGTTTACGCAAACGTCTACGAAACACCTCTTTGAATGAAATGCGGAAAATACAGGAAATCACAAAGTCCTTAGAAAATAATTGGTAAATCCTATTTTATGGCTCACAATGACTATACTTTGAAACCAGCTCGCTCCTTTCTGTGAAAAAAAAAAAACTGTCAAGATCTCTTCAACTGGTTCTAAAGGCTTGTTTAGCTTGACACACCAGACATAGAGTGGTCTTAAGGGTATTCATGAGATACCCCCATAGCAGACAGAACCTGATTAGAAAGAGATTTTACTTGAATATTCACATGATATCGATCTTCAAGTTGTCAATATGACACGCAAGCTGGCTGCACAGCCCAGACCACTTGGTCGTTGGTTTAACAGAAACAGCATAGCTCAATAGACTTACTAGACTAGTACATGATGGAAATAAAAAAGAAAATAAGGAAAAATCACAACTTTTTTTATTATTCTATTAAACTAACAAGACGTTGGTCAAAGACATTTAAAGAGCAGTGAGAATGTCAGAGTCACCAGCATCGAGAATGGTGAGGACACCGACACGGAAGAGCTTACCACAGGCGGTACCAAGCTCGTTGTTGCCGCCCTGGAAGTGGTGGACAGTGACCTTGGCAAGCATGGCGTAGTACTCAAGCTCAGACTTTCTGAGGGGAGGAGTGTTACCAGCAATGATAACAAGCTTGGCCTTACCCTGACGAAGGGACTTGACGGTGGACTTGTAACCAAGGGTGTATTTACCAGACTTGATAGCAAGAGCAAGTCTGCTGTTGACGTTGTCCTGGGACTTCTTAACTTTAGGGGCCTTTACGGATGTGTTAGTAAAAATAGAAATGTGAAAAGTATAAGCAGTCAAGATTTTGACATGAATTATATTAAATCTATGTAGATTAGATATTAATTCAAACAAATACTCACCATCGTTGCGCTTGTTGTTTATGTAGATACTAGCACTCCGGGGTGTTTGATTGTATAAAGAACAAAAAAAGGAAAAGAAGAAAAAAAAGTGAAAAGAAGAGTTTGAAATTAACAAAATCAAAGAATTTAACAATGTTGGTAAAATCATAAACCTCTAGGCCTGGTTGCCTAAAAGGGTTTGTGCCCTAACCGGTTTATTCAATTTTCAGACTGTACACTACGCGTTCCCATATTTACTACTGTAAAATGCAGTCACATAACCCAAACCAGTAGTGTTGTTATGTAATTAATTACAAAACAGACGGATCCCCTAAAGCACAAAAATTTATTTGCCCTTTGCCCTACCCAGCCGACACCTTCGCTGAAAGGTTTTACCTTTTTTTTTTTCTTTTCTTCTTCGGACTTCTTTTTTTTCCCTACCCTTTTACGACGACGACGATATCAAATCACAAAGGTATGTAGCTATGGTGTACTGCTGCTACATTTTTTTCTGGACGGCAACGGCAATGACGAAATTTTTCTTTCAAGACATGATGTTTCGCTAGTGTGGAATTACGGCGGGGCTTTTCGACGCTCCGGTTTGTGTGTTTGTTTGTGGGTTGTTTTCTGTTGCGATAGAAGGGACGAAGGTGCTGGACGACTGCCACAAAGAATGAGGGACAACACATACTTGGGCTCTGTCTTTGAGATTTATTTTTGTTGTTGTTGTTGTTGACTGTAGGCATACGTTTGGTATATCAGAATACTGACTTTTGAAATTTAGGTAGTTCAACATGAAGATCGAAATCGACTCATTTTCCGGCAACAAGATCTACCCTGGCAGAGGCACCCTCTTTGTCAGAGGTGACTCCAAGATCTTCAGATTCTACTCCTCCAAGACTGCTTCTCTTTTCCACCAGAGAAAGAACCCCAGAAGAATTTCTTGGACCGTCCTTTACCGCAGAAAGCACAAGAAGGGTGTTACTGAGGAGTCTAGCAAGAAGAGATCCCGTAAGACCGTCAAGCACCAGCGTGCTATTGTCGGTGCTTCTCTTGACGTCATCAAGGAGAAGCGCTCTCTTAGACCCGAGGCCCGCCAGGCTGCCCGCGCCCAGGCCATCAAGGACGGTAAGGAGCAGAAGAAGGCTGCTGAGTCCAAGAAGAGAGCTGACAAGGCCAAGAACGTTGCCAAGGGTAACATCTCCAAGCAGCAGGCCAAGGGTGCCTTCCAGAAGGTTAAGCCCACCTCCCGTTAAGCCTAATTATTTCATGTATTTAAATCAAAAATATCAAGCTTAATGTTGTTTTGTGAATTAGACGGCTTGTTTTTGGGGTCAGAAAAAAGTCGTAGCAGGGGAATAAATCCATAAGTTGCAGTACAAAAAAAAAACTGCAAGAGTACCGGTCGTGGCCTAATGTACTTGTACACTTTTGGTGCCGAGTTGTCATTTTATTACTTGAGGTGAGCCGGCGCACCCCGTCTAATAAAAAGATTAAGTTGTAAGTGCGTTGTCTCACTTTTAAACAAAAAGGCACAAGTGATACGTCCCAAGGTTTAAATTGTTTGTGGCAATGAAATGTATATTAGCATATGTTTTAGCTTGCACAGTGAGACACAAAAACACGCACAGAGAAGGCTGAGAGGTCTCGAAAAAATTTTTTTTCTAAAGGCTTTGAATGTAATGGTCTATACGTAAATTTTTTTATTTTTTTAGTATTGGTGCTTGCTAATGGGATATTGATAATATTTAGCAGCTATCGATGTAATCAAGTCTTATTCTAGTGAGTAGATTAGAGAGCTTGGCCGGTGAGTAATAAACCAAGTTGAAGAGTATTATAACCTAATAGACGTTCCTACAACAAAACAACTCTGGGGTTTAGCGTCGGTAAAGTATTATAGCCAGGTTGTGCACCTTGGCGTTTTTGATATGATGTTGGCCAAAGCATGAAGGTTTGCAGGTTTTAAATAACAATAGTAAAAAAAAAATCACTGCCATCAAGAGAGAATTCCATGAGCGTCATTCAATCTCCAACATCTGCAACAACTATGCAGCAGAGCATGCTGATTTTGATTTCACATAAAATGACGTTATTCTTTTTTTACGGTTGTATTTGAGTAACTAGGTAACAATAAATCAAAAGCCAGCTCAGCGTACACAATGTCACGGCAGCTTTTGCTTATTCTCGTTGGTTGGCAGTGCTTAATTGTTTTAGGAAGGTCGCGCTTGATTTTTAAGATAAGCCCCGTTTTGGGCTCACAGCTTTGTGTAAGCCGTATATAAATATTACTCCTTGTTATGAAAATGATTATGACGACAACTGGGTTAATTCTGTACACGTAAAAAATTAAATAAAATAAGCAATAACGCAGTGCACAATGTCAAGGGGAAAAAGCAGCAATCAGTGAGAGTCTCCATTTGCCAGTGCTGCTTTGTTTTTAATTTTTTTCGAGGATGGCTGTTGCCTACTCAGTGCCTTGCTCTCGCCACGGCTTCCTGAGTAAATAACCATGGTGATAGGATCGACAAAAAGCTGCCATACAGGCCTTTTTAGTTAAATGTTAATCTACCATAACAAGCCTTGACTTGTTTTTATCAGACTTTTTTTTTTTTTTTAGCTTATCGCTTGCCATACTGCGGCATTGTTTTCAACTAAAAGCTTGTACACGTCCTTGAAACTAACACGCTGTTCGTAACAATACCCTTGGTGGTTTGTTTTCTGCTGAGTACAGGCTTGTGGGATATCTTTTTTGAGGACCTTTGCGGAGAGATTTGCAAACGGTTCAACTCAGTCAGGATTAAGCGATGAGCTTCCTCGGCGTGATATCGTGGTCCTTGAAGTCAAACTGGTTTATTGTCTGGGCGTGGCTCTCACTTGTAGTTGATATTTCTTCCACATCCATGTAATCACTGAGATCAGTAGAAACTATGTCTATAGATGATATGCAGGTGGACACTACGTCAAAGAATCTTTTTTTTTTTCTTGATTTTTCTCCAATGACCCGTGCACTGATAAAAATATTTTTGATTTTCAGGCGTGGCAGTTGTGCATTGTGACCTTTGGTCATGTCTGATCGAGCAACCATGAATGGAGAGAAAAGAGACTCTGAGAGACCCCTGCTTAGCGCTTACAGTTACATGATCACATGTTAAAATAATTAAAACAACCAAAGCCGATCATGACTTTTTTTTTTCTTTGGCCTTGTTGTGCAGCTTAAGCAAATGTAATGTTGGAAAAAGCTGATAGTAATAGTATGTTTGAAATGAATTTCATCAGTGTTGGTATCAATAAATTCTGTTAAACATGAAGCAGTGACGTAATTACTTTCATGTCGCATATATTTGCACTTCCCCCTCCAGTAAGCAACAAAAAAAAAAGAAGGAGATGACGATGATGACAATGAAGAAGATGGTGAAGATGAAGAAGTAGAAGATGATGATAATGACCTTTATTGAGCGTGGTCTTTTCCATATCTTCGCTAAGGTCCTTCGCTGGTTTTTTTTTTTTTTTTTTTTTCTCGCCACTAATCTGCTCGATTGAAGACACACTAATGATGATCAGCTGACAAAACGCGGCCCATGTCGAAACTACAGTCGACTTGTCGTTTAATTATACGATTTGGCAATAGTTTTGTTTGCAGTAGACATGTCACATGGCTTTGCTCTGTGGAGTAGGGTTCTTCATATATACAGTAATCATTATAGAAGGTATCCACATACACAAACCTTTTTATTTTTTTTTTACTTTTTTCTTCTTTTCTCTTGGAATGTTTTTTTTTAAAAAAAAAAAATCCAAAAAAAAAAGAAAAGTCTCAAGGGTGATTTAAATATATTTAACTATTCTTCCACTGGACTTTGCCCTTTTCTTTCTCTCTTCCTTTACCATTCCTTCATTAACTCAACCTCTACCTCGTCTAATATGACTGAAACTCTAGAAAAAGTCGGCATCTTTGGCGGGAGAAATCCCATCGAATACTCGGCTAGTAATCCTCTCACGCTCTTTCTCGTTCAGGTAGGTATCTTGTAGCTATCAGCATCACCTACTTAAAAGCATAGCCCCTCAGGCTACTAAAAAAAAAAAAGCCACATCTAATTAGAAATCTTTAGGCGTTTATCATTATCGTCTTCTGTCGTGCTGTGCACTATCCTCTATCTAAAATAAGACAACCACGAGTAATTGGTGAAGTCATTGGAGGCATCCTTCTCGGTATGTAATATATGTGTGATAACAGTTAGCCCCATTTATTTGATACTCCCAAAGCCTTTGAAACTAACAACACATGCCCATTTTCTATCATCAGGCCCCACTGTTTTTGGCAGAATCCCCAACTTTACAAACTCCATTTTCCCCAAGGATTCTATTCCTAACCTTACTCTTGTCGCCAATATCGGCATTGTTATGTTTCTTTTTGTCGTTGGCCTTGAGATTGATATTGGTTATGTCAAAAAGAATTGGAAAATTGCTTCCACTGTTGGTCTTTCCAGTTTGATCTTCCCCTTCTGTCTTGGTGTCGCCCTTTCGCGGGGCCTCTATGATCGCTATGTCAGCCTTGAAGACCGTGAGAATGTCTCTTTCGGTGTCTATTCACTTTTTATCGGTGTTGCCGTTGCAATTACTGCATTTCCTGTTTTGGCCCGTATCCTCACTGAGCTTGGTTTGCTTAGAGACAGAGTCGGCGTTGTTGTTCTCGCGGCCGGTATCAGTAATGATATCATTGGCTGGATTCTGTTGGCGCTCACAATTACTCTTGCCAATTCTGCCAAGGCCATCAACACGCTTTATATTATCCTTCTCACTATAGCATGGTTCATTCTGCTGGTTTGGGTTGTCAAACCCCTGCTCACTTGGTATCTTCGCAAAACTGGTTCGATTGAAAATGGGCCCTCGGAAATGGCAGTGTCGGTTTGTATTCTTTTAGCTTTTGTTTCGGCTTTTTACACCGACATTATTGGCGTCCATCCCATTTTTGGCTCTTTTCTTGCGGGTGCCATCATTCCTCGTGATAACCATTTTGTCGTCAAGTTGACAGAAAAGATTGAGGACTTTATTACCCTTATTTTGCTACCTCTTTATTTTTCTCTTGCTGGTCTTAACGTCAATATTGGCTCTCTTAATGACGGCATCAGCTGGGCCTATGTCGTTGCTGCTATCGCTGTCTCGATGTTTGGCAAGGTCGTCGGTGGTATGATCCCTGCACGCCTTCATGGCCTGCGCTGGAGAGAGGCCTTCACGGTTGGAGGACTCATGTCATGTAAAGGTATCGTGGAGATTGTCGTTCTCCAGCTGGGCTTCCAGGCGGGTATCCTCTCCGTCAAGGTGTTCTCCATGTTTATTATCATGGCGCTGATTACCACTTTTATCACCACGCCGTTGACTCTTAAGCTCTACCCCATTTGGTACCGCAACAAGGTCTCCAAGTGGCGCAACGGTGAGATTGAGTGGGACGGTACACTTATTGTTCGCAGCCAGGCTAGAAATGCCCATAACTTTAAGGACTTTAAGCTCTCTAAGATTGTGGTTATTTTTGACAATGTTGAGTCCATGCCCATCACCATGGTTGTGACCCAGTTGTTGGCTGCACCCCAAAAGCAGCTATCGACCCCCATCATGTCTCCGCATTCCAGCTCACCTGCACTTACGCCTCTCGACCTATCCACAGTTAGCACCCAAAATACTGTAGCTCCTGGCTTTATTACTCAAAATGCGCAGGCTCAGGGCCTTCATGTATCTGGTTTACGTCTTGTTGATTTGACTGAGCGCACTGCTGATATCATCCAGGTCATGTCCGGTGAGCTTATTGACGGCGACCAGGATCCTGTCATTCAGGTGTTTAGTACCTTTGCAAAAATTAATCAAATTCCCTTTGAGGGCAAGCTTGCGGTCACCCCTCAGATTGATCGTTCCAGTATTGTTATGAGTCTTGCTGATACCTTTACAGACTTTCTTGTTGTTGGTTGGGCTGACAATCGTGAACTAAGTAAATCGCCTGAGCTGCTCAAGATTGTGCCTCAAATTAAAGAAGGCGCCCTTCAATCACACATCAAGCTTGGTCTGGCCCGGGACCTCTTTGAACATGCCAAGAGTCAAGTTGGTTTTTTTCTTGACCGTGGGTTTGCTCTTGCTCACCGTGACAACAACCAGACGCGCCGTGTGTTTTTGCCCTTCTACGGTGGCACCAACGACAGACTCGCGCTTGGCGTTGCCACGTATCTTGCCAAAAATGCTCATTTCCATATCACCGTTGCAGTGTTTTCTGAGGACGAAAACTTGCAGCTTGAGCGGGAGGAGACCGTCAACCATGATACGCGCACGCTGATGCCCGTAGAAGCCTGGGACTATGTTACAAATTTGCACGACTCGCTGTCTTCAGACATTCGGAGCAAAATCACACTGACTCGCATTAACCTCAATCAGAGCATTACTCAGAGCGTGCTAGAGGCCTTTGACAATACATCTTTGGTGTCAGATCTTGTTGTTATTGGCCGGTGCACTGAGGGCACTGAAAACCACAACACCATTGACCATAGTACAAGCCCTCCGGCAGCCAACGCCGGCAGCACCCCTGGGGTTATGGAGCGCAACAACAGCACTTTTAGCGTTGGCAAGGCTTCCTCGCTCACAACTGCACAAGTCTTGTCATCCAACGAGAGCGCTTTTGCCTCGAACGAGAATCCCTACTCTGGTGAGCTCGTGGGTGCGGCTACTGCTGAGCTTATGACAAGCCCCGAGCTCAACTGCTCTTTTTTTGTGTGTAGCGCGCCCACAGGCCTCATCAACATTGAGGACGGAGCCGAGGTACCACCCAAGTCGGACTAAAGGTCTTTGGTTTTAAAACTAAATTGTCTGACAAATAGGCCCTTGTTTTATTTTCTTTTCATACTGTTTTAGTTTTATTGTTGTTTCTTTATAATGAATTTCTTGTATTGTTTTTGTTCTTATTTTTTAATTTCACTGTTTACAGTTAAAGGCATAAAATACCTTGTGTGTGTCACCACAAAGGTATTAAAAAAAAATTTCAAGTATTATCGTGACACTATATGCTTTTTTTTTTTTTCATTTATTTTTATTTCATTAAAGTACGTATTAAGTGGGATATATCATATGAGCAAAAAGAGAGGAGGGGGGAAGTATAGACGTGTGGATTTGTGTGGGATAGTCAACAAGAGGAAATCAATTAGAGAATTTGCGCGCTTAGGCAATAACATCATATCTCCAAGCGTGATCAAACTCACCAGTGTTGCCATACATAATGTTGCCAAGGTGGGTTCTGATGTCCTCGGCAACAGGACCAGTGCGGCCCTCAATGGGCAGAGGAATCTTGATATCAACACCCTCGGGCGAGCGAATGGTGCCGCAGGAGGAGACAAAGTAGGCAGTACCAAGGCCAAAGGCCTCAACCAACCGGCCCTCCTTGACAGCGGCCTCGACATCATCAAAGGTAAACTCGCGCTCACTAACAATGGTGGACTCATCGTTAGCATACTTTTCGCGCAGGTACTCAAAGGCCGAGCGGCGAGTGATACCGGGCAAAATGGTACCATTCTCAAGGGTGCATGTCACAATCTCAGTCTTGCTCTCATCACCGGCAACCTTCCAAACGACAACAAAGTTGGAGCCACCGGCCTCAGTGACAACGCGCTTGTCACCAAAGAGCCAAAGCACTTGATCGTAGCCAAGCTTGTTGGCAACATCATTCTGCTTCAAGGTAGGACCATAGTTAGCACCAAGCTTGGAAGAACCAAATCCACCGGGCCAAGCACGCAGAGCATTAGGCGGCGAAGCGTAAAGCGACATAATCTTGGCAGAAAAGTTGGGCATAATGATAGAAACAACACCAAGAGTACTAGAGGTAGGGGTGCGGATACCAAGACCACCGTTGGTACCAATGTGGTAAGGACGCAGGTAGATAAAGCCACCGGGTTGAATAAAGCGCGCCTCAATCTCAACAAACTTGGCCATAATCTTGAGAAATTCCTCCTCGTTAAACTCGGGCAGGACAATACGACGGCTCGAGCTGTTCAAACGCTGGAGGTTAAGGTCAGGGCGGAAAAGGCGGACAGACTTGCCATCAGTGGACTTGTAGGCCTTGAGACCCTCAAAGCACTGAATGGCATAGTGCAAACCCGAAGCAGTGGGATCAATGCTGAGGGGAGCAAAGGGCTTAATTTCGGGGGATTGCGACCAACCATTGACAGAGTCCCAGTTAATCTCAACCATGTGGTCGGTGCGACCACCGAGCTCGGGGCCCTTTTGAGGTGTGGTAGTGGGCGTGACCTTGAGGTCCTTGAAGTAAAAGGAGTCGTTGTAGGCGGAGGGAGCGTCGTTAGTCATTATGCAAAGGGAGACTGAGAGATGATGATGAAAAAAAAAAAAAAAAAAAAAAAAAAAATTAATTGGAAAAAAAGAGAGGTTTATATACAAGTCGGAATATGTTAGAAATAGTCGTGTAACAGAATGTATAAAGTTGGGCCGGTGTTTGTTTGGTTCCTTGTTTAGTGATTTTTTTTTTTTTTCTTGACCAGTAAAAATTTTCTTTCTTTTTTTTTTTTTTTTTACTCACTCTCTCTTATTCTTTTTTTTTTTGTATGAGCAATAAGTCAGAACGGTTAGCTCGTAGGAGCTCAGAAGATCAGGGAATCAAGAAAGAGAAAGAAAGATAAGCTTGGTCCCCTCTCCCGTCGTGGTAATGTCTTGTATATACTGGTTTTGTAGTCTCTTGGTTTAAAGTCAAAAATGCCGAAGATGACCATTGAAGAGCATAGTAAATGCTATCAAGTCATCATCATCAGCAACAACAACAACAACAACAACAAAAAAGAGGTTTGGTTTAAGTGCAATTATAAGCATAACCTTTCTTTGGTTGTTGTTTTTTGTGCTTTTCACAGCCTTTGAAAAAATCACTATGCGCCGTTTTGTCCTCGACCAGCAGCCGTTGAAGATGCCTTTACCTCTTTAAGTTTAGACTGGTTTTTATTTTTATTTTTTTCGGCTAATGGCGGCATTCCTACGACCCAAGGTCCCCAGGCAAATGTGAAAAAAAAAAGAAAATCCCACGCGCTGACAAGCCTTTGATAACCTCCCCGGTGGCATTTTACTATGGACGCACCATACTTTTTGCTGGTCTCCCCCAGTTCCTTGAACGCCCTTGCTTATCCCCACACACCCGAAAAAAAATGAAAAAAATAAAAAAATAAAAATTGGCCCTTTTTTTTTTTTTTTTTTTAATTTTGACTATGACCCTTTATTAACCATATCGCCAGGGCCAAAATCTGGTTGGTTTTTTTTTTTTTTACTGAGCGCTGATTAGCCACCATCACCACTATCACTACTACTCTACATTGAAAAACCTTGGCCATTTCTGCCATTGAGTCAGAGTTTTAGGGGGAGGTGATTGCCACCCTCCATCCTTCCACTTATTGCCGAAGGGAGGGAAGCTCACTACCTGATTGTGAAAATTAACAATAAGCGCCTGCTCACCTTATCGATACTGCATAGTGTCGGAACCCACGAGTGGGTTTCCATGCCTACTAAGGAAAGAGGACGGCTTTCTAGTAATGTCAACTCATCAGTTTGGTAGCTTTTCTCCGGTGTGATCTTATTTCTTGTGTCTTCTTCGTTCCCATGGTTGTTATTGCCATCACGGCCGTCTCTGATTCGTTCACACTCCTGATCTCTTTGTACAACAAACAAAACTAAGGATGGACCAGTTAAATAAATATGTATTTAATTAAAAATTAAAATTAAAAAAAAAAATGAAGCTAATAAATGAAAACTAAAAACAAACGGAGATCATACTTCTTCTTGGTCTGACAGCCAGAACTATTTTTTTATTTTTCCCTTGCTTTCCATCTATAATACTGTTGATGTTTTTTGTTTTTTTTTCTGGGTAACAGTAGACGTGCTTGTAGATTAATTGTCGATATTATAAGGAAAATCATTCACTACAAAGCCAAGGAGAGAGTTGTTGTTGTTTTTCCGCTCAAGAATTTGCAGGGTGGGCAAAGCGGTTTTCCCGAAACTGACGTTTCTTAACCGATAACCGACGTTGTTTTTTTATTATTTTTCTTTAGTGAAAAGATAACAGATCACTAGCAGGTCTAATATTTTCATGATTTATCAGCAACTAAAAACTCATATGTTGCACAAGACTTGGACGGTGATGTTGCAAGTTAATAAAAAAGTGGCTGTTGAGTCATTCAACAGCCGTGATAATTTTATTAAGGTTTCTCTAGACTCTTTTGAAGACTTAGTTAGAATGATCAAGCTTTTATATTTAACATATATCTCAAGTCTCATCTTTTTTAAACTTTAAAGTATAGTGAGCGAGGAAGAATAAACTGCCGTTGTGAATGCTAAGTTGAAGACCCATGTTTGCAATCACGAAACTTGCAAAACCACATGCCTAACTTCCAACCCATGCTACCAAAACATACCTAATGTAGTACAATTGGGAACGGGTATAGTCCGTTCTAGAATCATCTATCATAATAACATATCTACGACAAACCTTCTTCATCTTCATGAATATCCTTTTTTTGAGCTTATCAACAATAATAAATTATTACAATGACTTGTACATACAAAATCTAACTAATGCCTACTCGGCCATATCCACGTCCTCGGCAAAACCGTATCGCTGCACCGCACCCTTTGCAGACACCGCGTACAAGCTACCAGCCCCCGCGCCCCAGGCAACAGAGTACCCCACAGGCTTTGCCAAGTCTGATGCCGCAAAGAGCGACTCCGACGTCCAAGACTTGGTCGCCTTGGTGTAGCCAACAACATCAATAACCCCGGATGCCGTTGTCGCAGCAAGGAACTGGCCGCTGTAGTCAAACGCAAGCGCGTGGACAACGGAGCCCGCAACACCCTCAGCCGTCGGCAGAGCAATTAATGCTGTTTGAGTCAATTTACGCAGATCCCACAGCTGCGCACTGGCTGGCAGCTCCGCCACCGCTGAGGCAAGCCAGTAGCCGTTTTCGGAAAAGGAAAGCGCTGTAACAGCGCCAACGTTGGCACCCTCATTACTGGCACCAACGTCAAGAGTCGCGGCAATATCGCCGCCAGAATTCAGTGACCGCACCTCAATTGTGCCATTAGACGTGCCAACCGCAACCAAAATGCCATCAGGATGGACGGCTAAGCTGGTGTATGAAACAGTGGCATCCATACCGTGGAAGGAGGCAACAACAGTATTGCTGGAAAGATCCAGAACGCTGAGTGTCGACGTGGACTCCTGTAGCTTAGGCGCAGCGGTAGTTGAAATCACCGTCACCAAGCTGGAAACAGGATGCGGCTGGATATCAACAACTCTGCCATACTCAGACAAATCAATGCGGTTGTTGTCGCCGTGGGCAGTGACCTCAGAGTCTTCGAATCGGAACACCTCAATACTGCCGGCCTTGGTGCCCACAACAAGCAGGTTATCAGTAGTCCACGCACCAGCACTGACAATGGCCGACGCTCCAAACGAGGCAACCAGGGCCTGGCTCTCGACAGAGTAGACACCAGCTTGCGACTTGCCGCCACCCGTAAGAATGAGCTTCTTAGTGTTAGGATCCAAGGCAAATTTGGAGACAGTTGTGAATAGCTGCTTAGAAGTAGACTGTAAAGCAAAATCCTTGAGCTGTCCTGCAGTAGTCCAGTCCGCGGGGGTCTTCCGCTTCTTTCTCGTAGGGGTAAGCTCCTGCTGCTTGGCATTAAGCAGAGCGACAATGTCTTGAGGAAGTCCAGCAGATGCAGGCTGTTGTGGCGCCTCTTCTTGTGCTGCTCCGTTTCCATTACTACTGCTAGGTTCGGCAATTGTGTTTGCAGAACCAATACTGGCTGCCAGTTTTGCAAGGGCGTCTCTCGCCTCGTCGCGCTCGCGAGTGAGTCTTGCAACGACGCGAATGGCCGCGTCGTGGTGGTAAAGCGCTGTAGACAGCTCCTGGCGCGTCTTCTGCAGCTCTTGTCTTAACGAGAAAGTCTCAAGTGCCAACGAGTCCCATTCATTCTGGAAGGTCGATAAAAGAGCCGGAATTGACGTTAGTGTTGGGGGTCGGGGCCGGACAACAGGGTCATTGTGTGTGTTTACAGCAACGAGCTCTTCAACCGTGATCTCTTCATTGTTGATGGGATCGGTACCGTTCTCTTTGATGTATGCTTCAACCAGAGATTTCTCAAATACATGGCCTGGGGTGTGTTAGCAGCAAGAACTATCGTGGCAACAGCGGTCTTGGACAATATACATACCACTCTTGGGAGAGATGACAGGCTCCTTAGCAGGTTCACCAGAAACTGAAAAAAATGTTAGCACCGCGTTTGAAAAAAAAAAAATAGGTCCTATAGAATTAAACTGTAAAAAAAAAAACCAAAAAATACATACTTGAACAGATCATTTCTTTCTGTAAGGATGTTGTGTGTCAGTGTTTTACTGCGGAGGTTTGCAATAACAATGTGAGCGACTGGGTTTTTTTTGTTCATGTTGATATTGTTGAAGCTGCCGGTGGGAGAAATGAAAAATTCTCGGCAGGGTAAAGTAGTCACGTGGTATTAAACACAAGTCCTAAGTTCTTAAAAAAAAAAGCAAATGGCAGGAAAAAAAAAACAAAAACAAAGGCGTGCCTAAGTATAGCCAAAATGACATAGTGTTCGTTTTTTTTTTTTTTTTTTTTTTTTTTCCCATCTCTATCAACAACTGTCAATACGGCGACTCCTTTTTCCCACCATCTCCCTTCGTTCGTCCTTAAATATCACCAATCCACGACCTTTAAGCGCAGCCGCAGCCCGCTCTATTGGCCACTTTTTAGACTAAAAGCTTGAGCTTTTTTATTACTCCTGCATTTTATCGACGGTTTGCTGCACATTTAACCAGTATATTGAAAGCTCCCTTTGCTTAAACCGGTTCGGTCAAATAAAAAACCAACTATCTACCGCGATACACTCTCGATCTCTGATCTTTACATGATCTTGATCTGTCAGAAATAGTACCGACTCTTTTTATTTACGCAAAGTTTTAATCACACACGCACAAAACTCACTGAAATGAGTTTACCATTTAAAAGCTCGGAGTTTGACTCCTATGGAAGCGGGTTTGGCATGCCCAAAGGAAAGTAAGTAGTTATCTCGTTTTTTTCTACATCTCTTCTTTAGCCCTATTGTGTTTAAAGATGCTTTTTTACTTGGGAAAAAAAAGGGTTTTGGTTGTGCTGGCAAAACACCCTCTTTTGGTCTTACCCACTCTTGTGGTATCAGTTTCCTTTTTCCATTTGTTTATTATTATCACTTTTTTTTTTCCATTCCAACATGCTAACTAGACCAGACCCTCCAGCAGATTCCAGGCGCGATCGGGAAACAAGACTGATTTCAAGTCGTATATCCCCAAAATCCTCGGCGGATTCACACTCGTGCTACTAGTTCTTTACTTTATCATCTCTCCAACCAATGTGCGGTCGCTGATACCGGGATCTCCTTTCAGCGCGCGCTCACTTATGAAAGATGATCCCAACATCCCGTCAATTGTTCATTACGATCTTACCGAGTACGAGTCAACTGCTCATGGAGACAAACGTGGTGAACGTATCTTGTATCTTGTTCCCTTGCGTGACGCTGTTCCCCATATGCAAATGTTCTTTAGCCATATGGAGAATTTAACTTACCCGCACAACCTCATTGATCTTGCGTTTTTGGTGTCAGACTCCAAAGATGACACTCTGAACGTTCTGAATCAATACCTTGAGAACTTGCAACAGAATCCTGATACCAGCAAACGGTTTGGCACCATTGAGATTTTTGAGAAGGACTTTGGCCAGGCCATTGGTCAGGGGTTTTCTGATCGTCACGGCTTCGCTGCCCAGGGTCCTCGTAGAAAGCTTATGGCTCGTGCTAGAAACTGGCTCTTGTCTGTCGCTCTCAAGCCTGATCACTCCTGGGTCTACTGGCGTGATGCTGATGTGCAAACTGTTCCTCCCACTATTTTAGAGGATCTTATGGGCCATAACAAGGACGTTATTGTGCCCAATGTCTGGCGCCCCTTGCCCGACTGGCTGGGTAATGAACAACCTTATGATTTAAACTCATGGCAGGAAAGTGAAACTGGCCTGCAGCTTGCTGACCAACTTGACGAAGATGCTTGTATTGTTGAGGGTTACCCGGAGTACGCGACCTGGAGACCTCATCTGGCGTACCTGCGTGACCCCTATGGTGATCCCAACGTCGAAATGGAGCTTGACGGTATTGGTGGTGTCTCGATTTTGGCCAAGGCTAGTGTGTTCCGTCAAGGTGCGCATTTCCCTGCATTTTCCTTTGAGAAGCACGCTGAGACTGAGGGATTTGGCAAAATGTGCCGGCGCATGGGCCTCTCGGTTATTGGATTGCCGCATTACGTTATTTGGCATATTTATGAGCCTTCTTCAGATGATATCAAACACATGGAATGGATGGCTGAGGAAGAAGACCGACGTGAAGAAGAGCAGCGTCTGCGCGACCTTCACGATAAGATTTGGCGCGCAGGATTTGAAGATGTCCGGGGAGAGTGGTACGCTGAGAAGAAGAACATTCTAAAGAACTCAGAACTTGGCTTTCATAACCTCCGTCAAGCTGGTGGATCTGGTCAGGAGCCCAACATTGGAGCCATCGCCGCTGGCGCTATTAGAGCTTAATAATGTCAATTTTTTTTAGAAACTCCCAAGTGTTTTGACAATACTTGTGATCATTAAACTGGCTAAAGGGAAAAGAGGTTAGAATATATGGAAAGGATTACACAAACAATTTAGTTAGAAAAAAAACAACAAAAAAACAAAAGAGAAAAGACTGAAAAAAAAACAAACATTGAAGCAAAAAAAAAAAAAAAAAAAAAAAAAAAAAAAAAAAAAAAAAAAAAAAAAAAAAAAAAAAAAAAAAAAAGGAAAGGAAATGCTAGGGAAAAGTGTATTGGAGTTTGTATTGGTTTCTTTTTTGTTTATCCATTTTGTATAGAATAAGTTCGGTTATTGTTAGTATTAGCGATGATACGTGTTTGCACTGATAGAATATTGAATTATATATTTACTTAATCTAGACTCCCTGGTCTACAAGTTGCCAGCTACAGGGAATTCAAAGAAATAACAGAAGCATGAAGACTGCTGTCAATGACCAAAAATTGGAATTGGCAACGATCAAAAGTTGCTATTGAAAACGACTGGCATTTGCTATTGAAAACACCTTACAATTGCTAATTCAACTGCAAATGGAACTAAGCTTTAACAGAGTGTATTGCTTACATTGTGAGCTTTTGGTGTTAGGGTATATAGATTCTTTCGGCATATAAACGTATTTGGTAGCTGCCCTAAGTATAGGTACAATAAGTACTGGACCTAACTTTTAGTTCTATTAGATATAGTGGCGGTAGGCCGGAGACTCCTCGGGGCTAAGAGCCGGAGCCAAAAAAAAAAAAAAAAAGTCCTCCCTTTGTTCATCGGATTATGAACTTTACTGAAAGATTCTGAAGAGGGAAACGTGTACAGTATAAAGAGAGTGTGCCGCTATTGAGGAAGAAACAGTTGAACCATCAAGTTCCCCCCAGCGGAGCAGCGAGGCGTGACTACCATCATGGCCAAAAGTACATTACTTGCAATCAAACTGTATGTTGTAAGAAGATTTGATGATTGCATTCGTAGCTAACCAATAAAAAAAAAAAAAAAAAAAAAAAAAAAAAAAAAAAAAAAAAAAAAAAAAAAAAAAAAAAAAAAAAAAAAAAAAAAAAAAAAAATTATCACCCACAACTACAACAACAATGAAAAAAAAAAAAAAAAGATTAATAACTGTTGTATTAACCCTTGAGAGACGTGAAAAAGTCCAGGATCATATAGACGGAATATTGGTGCCCTGGTATGAAGAAGTTGCTTAAAAATATCCTAAACAAAAAAAAAAAAAAAAATACTAAGACATCCTTATTTCAGAAATTCTCATGAATTCTATTGTTGACTAGGACTTTCACATTGCGACGTAGAACTAAGCCAACTTCAGAGCATCAAAAAAATAACCAAAAATTGGTAATTACATTTAGGATTCTCAGTGGCTCTTTTCGCATGGTCCGACTAGAGTATCTCAAGAGAGAGAGAAAGAGAGAGAGACTTAGAGTCTGAAACAATACAAGGCCTTAAGAGAGTCTCCGAGATCAACTTACCAGGCTTTCTCCACGAGAGAGCATTGCAGCTTACAGGAAAAAAAAATTCCGGCCTTTCTGAATTTTCTCATCTACGGGGACAGGCTCGCTACAAATAGCCCCAGGAAAACCTGGTCTCTTCTCAGTATATAATTTTCCATAAAACGCCTAAATAAATAGATTATACTACCACTAAGAGAATTTCATTTCATTTTCAATTTTTTATTTTATTTTTTTTATTTCTTCTTTTTTTTTATTTTTTTATTCTTTTTTTTTTTTTAGCAGAAGCTTCACGTCGTGGCTTTTACTAATCTATTACCAATGGAAATCGGCCTGCCTAGCAACTATAGGAGTCTATTGAAAGAATATAAAAATCTTCAGTGTACAAGCGTAGAGCGGGTTATAAAATACGGACCGCGGAACTGGTGATTTGTAGATCGTCTTGTCAAGGCGCTAGAGACAGTTGTTGAATAGTTGGTAACAAGGGTTTGATTTAAATCATAGCAGAAGGAGGGCTGTGAGTGGTCACACGACTTCAAGATAAGTCTCAAATAGTATTCATGCATTTCCCTTATTATTTAATGCAAACCTGTAACTCCTAAACATATGAAGAATACTTCTTTCATAAAAAAAAAAAGGAGACACCGGACTGTCCTCAGTCTGGCTTCACTCATCTTTATAGCTAGATTTCCATTTTGTTTAGCCTTAAAAAGCCAATTAAATGCTGTATCCAGCTTAATTGGAATCGGGGGGTTTCGGAAATCATTAGGAGGGAGTGACTGTGACAAAATTTGACCATGTTTACCAAACAGGTATAATATGGGTCAAACTACAACCGTGTGAAACATGGAATCTATGTGGAGTCATATATAAATCATGTGAGGTTTTGTGATTCAGCAGTTTCAGCGAGGAAAAGCTTTGCAAAGTAAAAGTAAAGAAAGAGAAGCCCTAAACAAGAAAATGATCATTAGTCATACTTTCTAAAGTCTTTTCTGATTGACTTCTTTCTTACATGATGAACTTGAGAGGTGGAAAAAGTGCTACCTTTGTAGGAAAACAACAACAACAACAACAACAAAAGCCTCTACCTGCTTTGTCTGTGCCAAAAAAAAGACCAACAAAAAAAAAAGAAAAAAAAAGAGAGAAATGAAATTCTGTTTCTAGGAAAGTTGACTCCAAAAAAAAAACCGCTATGCCAAGACTTTGAGCTGTTAACAAAAGTATGCTTGTTTGCTTTGCCAGCTATTAAAACCTATTAAACCATTATTGTATCTAGAACTTTTAACGGTCCCAATAGAATATTTTAATAACCGCCATAGCTTTTCAAGACTGCCACGGGCTTAATTCTGAGAATAAAGTTTTCAATCCAGGCACAAATAAATTACATTGAGGATACAAAATTTGTAATAATCCTAGTTATTCACAACGTCAAACTCAAAAAAAACAGGATGATGAGGTTACAGATTTGCCACAAGCGATGAAAAATTACCATTTTCTGAATGGCCCGTGATAATTATTGTAAAATTTGCGATTCGCTCGCTAAACGTAGTAAGATCGAAAAGCTCTTTTGTGCTTTTAAAAGCTAGAAGCTACGAAACAATATAAATAACAAAAGGTTGTGAAAAAAATACATATTTAGTTTTAAACACGTACCTCAATATACTGACATGTGCCCTTAGAAGGTGTCAAAGGGTTAATAATTGATTACGTCGAATTGTTCATGGATAAGACCAAACACGGAGAAAAACTTAACACTTGGGGATTGATATCGGAGATTATCAGGCTGGAGACCTGAGGAGCTTAGTAATAATATGAATATGGGTTTTTCGTCCAAAAATTTAGGGAAAATTAAGGAATAAAAGTATTTTCTCTTTACTCGTACCTAAAGCTCTACTCGCACATCACGACTCCCCTTAGCGGGTTTACACGTTACCCAGAAAATAATTGTGATATAGATTGACTTCCAGACATGTCTCAAAATGCTACTTTAATCAAGTGAATTATAAACGAAGAATGCGCGATAAAGAGTTTGAGAACTATGTAGATCAGTGCCTTGGGACCCTTCTTTATATCAAGATAAATTAGGATATCAATTTCCGTGGACATTTGAGTAAATTTCCCTCAGTAAGATTCGTCCAACAAGTCTTCAAAATGTATTCAAATGTTTTCAGCTTAAGACATGCGTGAAAAAAAATTTGGGTTTAAATTATTACGTATGAGTCTTTCTTATTTGTCAAAAGAATTGTAGCAAAATAATTGGAGGAGAGACTGAAACCCTTTACAATTTATCCAAGGGGTCTTCAATGCTATATCATCACATGAATATTTCTAATATGAATCCAGCCCTAGATGGCTCTAACTAATGATGCGATGGTGCCAGAAGTAATTGAGGGTAATGGTTTGATAAAGCAAACTGGTAAAAGATCGTGGTGCAAAACAAAACAAAAGAATATAGTTGTTTAAAAGTTGGGATCGATCAACAATAATAGCTCACTTGTATTGTCAAGTTTACCAGAAAAGTAATGTCAAGCTGGCAAATTAGCTAGAAACATAAGACATTCATGACCTTGGTAAAAAAAAAAAAAAAAAAAACTTGTTACTTTGCTGAGAACCGGGTCCCTTCTTATTTTCACTTTGTAATGACGTGGACAGGTGTCTTAATTTCTTCTGCGGCAAGTGTCTTCCGCCCTGGCTATGTGGTAAAAACTGTGTAAAAAAAAAAACTTTCCTGTTTAAGTTAAAGCGCTTCTTTACAAAACATTTAGAGAACTACCTAAACGGAATAAACATTAAAAAACTTGCATTTTCTGTTCGATTATTGGTTGATTTATTCCGGAAGCTTTTATTTTGAGTTTTACTAAAACTTGGCTGATGCTTGGCTTCGCCACTCCATAGTGCTGGCTGAGCAAATATCGGCTCAATATTGCCTTTTCAGGAAAAGAATTAGGTTCAAGATATATGTATCGGAGCGTTAATTCCCTATTATAGAGAACCCTAGTAGATCCTTTATATAGGTTTAAGAATACTCCAAATGGTACTTTCAAAGTTGGTTTCGTAGGGTTCTAACACAAATTTCAACTCAAATATTTTGGATGTTGTTTCTTTGCTCTATGGCTGGAAATTCCCATGAAATTCCGCCGTTCTGAACTTGAAAGCTAAATTTATTTCATGCTGGAATTAAGCATAGACATTCAGGCCATACTAGTAAAGAAGGTCAAAAACATTTACGAAGGAATAAGCCTGAAGGACTCCTGTGCGGCAAATAAATTTTCTAGTTGCGATAGTCTAATAACAATCATCTTCATCGGCTTCAACTTAAGTCATCGCCTTCGTAATAATGTTGGACGCTTTTTCTAAGCATTTTCAGAAATCAAAAAAGAAAAGAGCTGTTTTTTTTTTTTTTTAAATCCTCTAACGGCAAGCAATACCACAGATTTTGTGATGAAATCAGAAAAATTGATGCAGATAACAAAAAAAAGTTGGGGCTTTGATTGTGTTGCTCTTCAGAAAATTATAGTCTTCTATATATAAAAAAGTAGCATTATAATCTCATTATTTGCTTTTTATTGATTCTCCATTTCTAGCTACAATTTTGCTATTTGGCACTCTTACATATATGACTGAAGAGAGAAAAAAAAATAATTGACAATCAACTCTTTTGATATTTAACTTACCAGACTATCAGAATTTGTCTTGAAATTATTGGATGATAGAGATTTTCCTTTATTCATTTTTTTTTTCATCTGTATAAATATAAATTAATTTCTTTCCTTACTTTCTTACTCTTTTCCCTTCTTTTTTATTACAAGTTCTTTCTTATAGTATTTTTTTTTTTTGGGTGTGCGAAAAAAAAAAAAACATATTTTTTTCAAAAAAAGGCATAATAACTTCAATTTATCATTAATGAATCCTAACACTCCAGCAAAAGAGGACGCGAATGACAAAGTGTCTTACGTTTCTGCCGGCAACCTCGAATCTGGCATTGTTACGGAGGGATCCAGATTTCAGCGCTTTAAAGACTCATTCAAACCCGCTGATCTTTCGCATATTCCCAATCTCGAAAACCTTACAGACGTAGAGAAGGCTGCCATCGCAACTGCCAACTCGCCACTGCAGCGAGGTCTGAAGGCCCGTCACCTGAAAATGATTGCAATCGGTGGTTCTATTGGTACCGGTCTCTTTATTGGTTCTGGTAAGGCTCTGCACAATGGTGGTCCCGCTTCTCTTCTTATTGCATTTTCTCTTATTGGTGCTATGCTCTATTGCACTATCCATGCACTTGGTGAGCTTGCTGTCAGATTCCCTGTCTCCGGTGCTTTCTCCACCTTCTGCACTAGATTTATTGACCCTGCTTGGGGTTTTGCTATCGGTTGGAACTACGGTATTCAGTGGCTTATTGTTTTCCCACTTGAGCTTGTGGCTGCTTCTATGACTATTCAGTACTGGAATGACGAGATCAATGCTGCTGCTTGGGTTGCTATCTTCTGGGTTACTATCATGATCATTAACTTGATTGGTGTGAAAGGATATGGTGAAGCTGAATTTGTCTTTTCTCTTATCAAAGTTGTTACTGTGATTGGTTTTATTATTTTTGGTATTGTTATCAACTGTGGTGGCGGCCCTCAAGGTGGCTACATTGGTGGTACTTACTGGCACACTCCTGGCGCTTTTAACCATGGATTCAAGGGTCTTTGTTCCGTTTTTGTAACTGGTGCTTTCTCTTTCTCCGGTACTGAGATTGTTGGTCTTGCTGCTGCTGAAACTTCCAATCCCAGAAAGACCATGCCTGCTGCTATCAAGCAAGTGTTTTGGAGAATCACTATCTTCTATCTTGCCTCTCTTATTATTGTAGGTCTTCTTGTGCCTTATGATGATAAATCACTCTTTAGTTCTACCGGTGTCGGTGCATCGCCATTTGTCATTGCTATTCAAAACGCTGGTGTTAAGGGTCTTCCTTCTGTCATGAATACCGTTGTTTTGATTGCTCTTCTTTCTGTTGGCAACGCTGCGGTTTATGGCTGCTCTCGTACTATCTCTGCGCTTGCTGCTCAAGGCCACGCTCCCAAGTGCTTTTCTTACATTGATCGTCAGGGCCGTCCCATTTTTGGAATTCTTCTTTCTGGTACTGTTGGGCTTCTTTGTTTTGTTGCCGCTTCTGACAAGGAGCCTGTTGTCTTTGCTTGGTTAATGGCTCTTACTGGTCTTTCCACTATTTTCACCTGGGGCTCTATTTGCGTTTGCCACATTCGTTTTAGAGCAGCTATGAAGGCCCAAGGTCGTTCTGAAAGAGAGCTTACCTTTAAGTCTAAGGTTGGCATTTTTGGTTCCTACTTTGGTGCTATTTTCAACTTCCTTGTTTTGGTCGCTCAGTTTTGGACTGGTTTGTTCCCTATTGGCGCTCCTAAGGCCGATGTGTCTTCCTTCTTTCAGGCTTATCTTGCCGCTCCCATTGTCCTTGTTTGCTTTGTTTTTTACAAGATTTGGAAAAAGAGTAAATTTGTTTCCCTCATGGAGATGGATCTGGACACTGGTAGACGTGAGGTTGATACTGAAGCCCTTGTTGCTGAAATTGCAGAAGAGAAGGCTTACATTCGCTCTAGGAACTGTTTTTACAGAACCTGGAAATTCTGGTGCTAAACTCACCATAAGTTTAGTAAAGCATTTTATTTAAAGTCATATCTTCATAGTTTTTCAATTGCATTATTCGAGTTCGTTTTTATTGTTACTTTTTTTTATATTCTGATTTTCTATTATAGCTACTTCTTGACTTTTTGATCTAAAGCTATTAAGAATATGGGATTAAGAAAAATCCAGCTGTTTAGTAGCGAAGGGTATTTGAGAAAAAAAAACAAAGTTCTTTTTAAAAGTAGATAAGTTGATTATGTCCATGTATCGTGTATGATGGAAGGAAAATGCTGTTTCAAAATATTTAGGCTGTACCTAGGAAATAAAACTTTTAGACCCCACAGTCCCTGAAAAAGAAAACATTATTTAAACTAGTTTTTTAATTCTTAATTCAAAAACTGATAATGCAAGGAACAAAATATTGTACTATCGATTAAAAAACTTTTTTTTTTTTTTTTAAAAAAAAGAGGTTAAAGGAATCTCCGAGACGTGAGAATGGGTTTCCAGTTTGAGTTTGGGTTATCTTTGTTAGCCGTTGTTAGGCGGACTTGAAATATTGCCAAACAAAATCAAAATTTCGGTATTTTTAAGCAACACCTTATTAATTTATTGATTTTGCCAGCTGACGTCGCTTTGGAAACATTTTCTTTTTTAATATTTAGTAGCTTATTCTGTAATGTTGTTCTGTCAATTTGTTTTGGAATCTTTCTGTCTGGTGCTTGTTTTCCTTCCATCTGGCCTCAATGCCCAAAAAATTCGGAATAAAATCACCCTTTTTACTCACGTCAGAATTCAACGCCCGTTTAATCTTTATTAAATAATTTTTTTTTCTTGCCCTAGAAGGCGCGTACCAAAAATTAACAAAAATATGTGAAAAACGGCCATCTAGCTCAACTACTTACTTCAAAAGGACTGACAAAAATTGGGTTTGTTTGAGCGTGAAATAAGCTGGGATTTGGGGAAAGCAAAGCTATGTTAGCAGTTTAAGTTGTAGTTTCAGTAGAGAGACCCATCTTGCAAATTCAACGACTGTAGAATTGACAGTAAAGTGCTAAAGTCATTGGCTCTACAGTCGCATGGAAACAGTTTGGCGGACATGAGAAAAAAAGTTATCTTTCAAATGAATCTTTTCTTGACCTATTCTTTTTTTGAGCATGTTGGTTATTTATCAGTTACCCATAAGCTCTACTGCTTAATTCAAGAAATGCCAAACAATCAAAAATGATGTGAACGCAAGAGGTAACGATATAAAATTCTAAGTTTTCACTGTTAATGTTTTAGGAATTTTTTTTTGCACACCTTGGCTATTTATTGGGATTACATAAACAAATACAAATCAAAACCGCAGGCTTCGGGTGTTCGGTATGCTTTTCTTTTCTTTTTTTTCTACTATACTGTTGCAAAATGGGTGGAAGGAAAACAAAAACCCCGTTTACACCCTGATATAGTCAATTAAGTTAAGTGATTTTTTCATCCATTTGTACTCTGGACTATTGAATTTCGTATAATGTTAGTTTTTTTTTCTTTTCTATAATGCATTTGCTAGTATATAATTGATACAAATTATAAAATTCATACTTGTACTGCAAGGCGTAAAGTAGAAAATTTTCAATATGGCAACAATTGACAATAACATGATGCCAGAATTCACTGGTTGCAAAATATTTTATAAAACAAAATTAGTGAAATGCCATTGAAAAAAGAGAAAAAAAACAAAAAAAATGTGCAATTGTAAATGAGCTAGTCTGACGAACTCAGCTGCTATCGGTTCTAATTTTATTCATGAACATCAACTTTTAAGACCAATCATTGAAATGACTTAACAGGGATTAGTCAATCTCAAGCATCTCATTCATATCATTTATATTAGAGATTGAACTGGTGAGCCCTCATAAAAGCAGTGCACGCTTCATTCATTCATTAATACTAACATTCAAGTCTGGGGAAACTATTTATTATACAATCCGTTGAGACAAGGATTGCTAACTTTATTAACTACCTAACTTGGATTTCTTAGCAGAGCTGACCCATCTGGCTTTCCGTTGATCAGCGTTTCTCTCCCTAATTAAATAAACCTTGAAGTTCTTTCGAAGATTTCTTCTATCATCAACTATTTATCGATATGATTAAGAACTCCACCTAGACTCTTCTCTATGACCAGCTTATAATACTAAACATTGGTCGATATTCATTCCCGGCAGTCTTATTTTGTTATTAAAAAGATTAATATCCAATAATCTTCTGTATTTCTTTTTTTTCTAACCAAGTATAAACATGCTTTGTTACAGTAATAGCTTGAGAGTTGGGGGATAAACAAATACTGCTCACCGATATCGTTGTCATGTTCGTGGAGAAATGGTATCACACCAATCAAATGACAGGAAAAATCGGATCTCACCATCTTGACACAGTGGTTAGTTACATTATGTCTGCTGATACCATGGTCTTTTTTTTTTCTTTGATTTTTTGAACCACGCTGATGGATGGCCAACATTCTTCTTGGATAAACGTCTTTGGTGTTGCTCAAGCGGTAAAAACTTGACAGTGGACACTTTCCCGTTCAAGTTTTTTGTTACGTAACAACCTAAACATTTTGCCTAGACGGAATAGACTTTCCAAATTTGTATTTGCAGCACCATGATTGGGTGGTTTATTCCGAAAGTCTCCACTTTGAGTGTCGGCGCCACTCTACTAAAGTTTTGCTGAACGGGTAAAAAAAATCGGCTTAATACTGCCTTTAATAGAACAAAGCTAGGTTTAGGGCTTATTTATCGGAGCATTAGTTGCCTAATCTGTAATTTTCTTTGAGTTTCTGTTACATTTCTAAAAGTACCTACAATGGTATTTTTAAATTTTGTTTTGGTGTAGAGTTCAGTAAAAAAAAAAATTGTTATTGCCTCCCCTGTCTTAATTTGAAGATTCCAACAAGATTCCGCAGTATCAGAATTGAATGCTCAAGAAATTTCATGATCGGGCAAGGAATAGACACTTGGGCAATGCTAATAGATGAACCAAGAAATTAATCAGACTATTAATGATTTAGTAGGGTATTTAAGCTTTCGGTAGAGTTGGTCTAATGGCCATCACTATCGTCAGCCAAGCCATCACCTTCCTAATGGTGGTCACACGCTTTGTTTAATTGAACAACTAAAAAAAGAAAAAAATTCTTTTCGGGTCATGATTCCCTCAACGGCAGGCGATACCACCCCATTATTGATAAACCTTATATGAGTTAACGCAGATAAAAAAAAAAAAAAAAAGAAAGTTTTAGTGCTTTGATTATGCTACTTTCGATAATATGTTAGTCCTTTATCGCAAAAAATTGGAAAAATTGTAATCCCACCATTAGGGCTCTGGGTTCTCCCCGCTACCGCTTTGTCATTTGGCTCTAGTCCGTTTATGACTTATTATTGTACAATTGAAAAAGTAAAGTTTACGCTTGTCTTCCAATAATTGTTCTATCAATGATTAGATTATAGAAAGGTTTTACTAGAATAATTGAATCTCAGGTTTATTAAAAAAAAAACCTTTTTTTTTTTCTTTATTATAAATATACCTGAATTTCTTGAGAATAATTCAGTTTTTTTTTTTTTCCTTCTCTTTTCCATCAAGATATTCTTTAATTATTTTCCTTTCGAATTGCAAAAAAAAAGAAAGAAAAAGAATAGAATAATAATAATAATAAATATCAGAAAACTTACGAAAATTTTAAACTGCTACTCATGAATCCCAACAATCCACCAAAAGAGGACGATAAAGTGTCCTACCTGTCTGCTGGCCACCTCGAAGCTGGTACTGTCACAGAAGGATCTAGATTCCAACGCTTTAAAGATTCGTTCAAGCCTGCCGACCTTTCGCATATCCCCAATTTTGAGAACCTCACAGACATAGAGAAGGCTGCCATCGCCACTGCCAATTCGCCACTGCAGCGAGGTCTGAAGGGCCGTCATCTGCAGATGATTGCAATCGGTGGTTCTATTGGTACCGGTCTTTTTGTCGGTTCTGGTAAGGCTCTGCACAATGGTGGTCCCGCTTCTCTTCTTATTGCATTTTTTCTCATCGGTGCTATGCTCTACTGCACTGTGCATGCACTTGGTGAGCTTACTGTCAGATTTCCTGTCTCCGGTGCTTTCTCCACCTTCTGCACTAGATTCATTGACCCTGCTTGGGGTTTTGCTATCGGTTGGAACTACGGTATTCAGTGGCTTATTGTTTTCCCACTTGAGCTTGTGGCTGCTTCTATGACTATTCAGTACTGGAATGACGAAGTCAATGCTGCTGCTTGGGTTGCTATCTTCTGGGTTACTATCATGGTCATCAACTTGTTTGGTGTGAAAGGATACGGTGAAGCTGAATTCATCTTTTCTCTCATTAAAGTTGTTGCTGTGATTGGTTTTATCATTCTTGGTATTGTTATCAACTGTGGTGGTGCTCCTCAGGGTGGCTACATTGGTGGTACTTACTGGCACACTCCTGGCGCTTTTAACCATGGATTCAAGGGTCTTTGTTCCGTTTTTGTAACTGGTGCTTTCTCTTTCACTGGTACCGAGCTTGTTGGTCTTGCTGCTGCTGAGGCTTCCAATCCCAGAAAGACCATGCCTGCTGCTATCAAGCAAGTGTTTTGGAGAATCACTCTTTTCTACCTTGTTTCCCTTGCTATTGTTGGTCTTATCGTGCCTTACAATGATTCTCAACTTCTTGGATCTTCTTCTGTTGATATTGCTGCCTCACCTTTTGTTATTGCTATTAACAACGCTGGAATTAAGGTTCTTCCTTCTATCATGAACGCCGTTGTTTTGATTGCTGTACTTTCTGTTGGTAACTCTGCTGTCTATGGTTGCTCCCGTACTATCTCTGCGCTTGCTGCTCAAGGCCACGCTCCCAAGTTTCTTTCTTACGTTGATCGTCAGGGCCGTCCCATTTTTGGAATTCTCCTTTCTGGTGTAGTCGGTCTTCTCTGCTTTGTTGCTGGCTCTGACAAGGAGTCTGACGTTTTTGCTTGGCTTCTCGCTCTTACGGGTCTCTCTTCTATTTTCACTTGGGGCTCTATTTGCTTTTGCCACATTCGCTTTAGAGCTGCTATGAAGGTTCAAGGTCGCTCTGAAAGAGAGCTTGCTTTTAAGTCTCAGCCTGGTATTTTTGGTTCCTACTTTGGTGTTGTTTTCAACTTCCTTGTTTTGGTCGCTCAGTTCTGGACTGGTTTGTTCCCTATTGGCGCTCCTAAGGCCGATGTGACTTCCTTTTTCCAGGCTTATCTTGCCGCTCCCATTGTCCTTGTTTGCTTTGTTTTTTACAAGATTTGGAAAAAGAGTAAATTTGTTTCCCTTGAGGAGATGGATTTAGACACTGGTAGACGTGAGGTTGATACTGAAGCCCTCGTTGCTGAAATTGCAGAGGAGAAGGCTTACCTTCAGTCCAAGAACATTTTTTACAGAACTTGGAAATTCTGGTGCTAAATTTGCTATGAATTTAGTGAAGCATTTCATCTAGGGTCACATTTTAATGTTTTTTTCTTGCATCATTTGAGTTTTTGTTTTGTTTTTCGACATCATTATAGTTTTGTATTTGTTAATCTATTGAGTTTTTATTTTATTACAGTCATATTTTTGAGTTTTGTTTCAAAGACGATGAATATATATATAGCTATATAAATGGACTTAGCTGTAGGGTAGTTGGAAATTTTTGAGAGTGCAGTTGTGTGAGCCAAATGTGCCAGTATGGTGTGAGGTGAAAGGGGAAAAAAAATACCCCTACACAACTTGACCTATTCCCAGAAAACGAAAAACCATATTGACCCCACCGTACCCAAAATGATTTTCTTTTAGAAAAAACAATTATTTAAACTATTTGATTATTTTTAATTTAGGAACTGATAATGCAAGGTACGAAATATTGCGCCATTAGTTTTTTTTTTCTTCTTCTTTTTCTTTTTTTTTTTTTTTAAAAAAAGTAATGGTTTTTCCGATAGGAATATCTATAGATATTCTACTTTTGTGTTGTTGTTTTGAACTCTTGTTTTTTTTAGCCGTCGTTAAGCGATCCCCAAATATCACTGTGGAAAATCAAAACTTCGGTAATCGTCAGAATTTTCACAGTGACCTCATATTGAGTTATGGCTTTTACCGGTTTACATCGCTCCCGAAACTCGTACTAAGATTACTGCGTAATATTCTTTTGTTGTTTGGTTTTGAGCTCTCAGTATCTGGTGCTGGCTTTTCTCCCAGCTGGCCTCAACCTGAAAGTTGGTCCGGAATAAATTTACTCTTTTCATCCATGTCAAAAAAAAAAATCAACATACATTTATTAACTTTTTGAGAGTGATACCTGTGCCAGTCTCTTGTACAATTCAAAAACCTCATCAAAAGGAGGAAATGCCAGAAATAATCTTTATTATCTGTTCATTAATCAATGTCTAAATTTCTAAACAGAAAAAAAAATGGTTATAATCCTTTTATCTAAAGGTAAAATAACAAATTCTGTTTTAATCTCTCTCCAGAAATTTTTTTAAGGAACTTGAAGCAGAGTCATAGGAATTTATTTAAATTATTACATCTCGACTGTGTACGTAAATTTCAATAAACCAATTTTTTTTTGGTTAGCAGTTGGAATAACAGGGCTTTTGGTGGCTATTCTTTATTTTTAAATAGTATTTTTCCGTTATTAATCTTAAAATTAAACCGCTCAAGTTACAGTAGGATTCGGATATTGGACATATGGTTAAACCAGAGTTATAATCATATAATTAGGCGATCGAATGCATCAATTTCATTTCCCATTTTGCTACTCAGGGTAATTACATATATTTATGAGTTTTAATTACCCTATTATAAATTCTAGTGCGAGATTATAATGTTTGTAAAATTTTTTGCTTGTTGATAACAAGCTTTAAATATAGACATACTATTAACATCTTAATCACTCGAGAAAGACGTGTAACTAGTAGCCACGGGCCAGAATATAATTATAAGCTTACCCAGTCTCTTGATTTCATCTTAAAAATTGGTAGAACTCAGCAGCGCAACGTGTGATCTACAGTAAATAATTCATATATGCTCAATCCTAAACAACTTTATGCTATTTCATAGTCTCTATTAATTTAGTATAACAACGGCTATAATTGTAATTGTAACTCCTATGTGTATATCTCAAAGGAGGCTTATGATAATCAAGCTATCTAGTATAGATTACTATATGACCAACTGAATCGTGTGAGCAAGTAAAGTCCCAAAACAAAGAAAACCATTAAATTCATTACTGCTTTACAAAATATAATCAGTATTAGGAGAGCCACGAGAAATCCTTTTATATATATATCTTTTCCATTTCATTTACTGTTATTTAAACATTTTAAACCCGATAATTACCAGGAGTTGAATGCAATTCTGCAAAAAAATTGATTGTGTATTAGCATGTGCTAACACCCCTTCTTAATATTCCACCAATTGCCGAACTTGACGTTGCAAAACTAAACTAATTTTCTTTTGTATTTTTAACAGTCTATTAGTTGTATTACAGGCTATCATTGCTCCAAGCTACATATAATTTTTTTTCTATCTTGAAAACCTCTACGTATGTTAAATCTTATGTCTATACTTTCGGTATATACACCCACCAGCTATGATGTTATACCCTGTCAATGAATATTTGTCTTAGAGAGTTGCAAGTTGTACTATAACTAATAGTTTGAGCTCAAGTACATAGCATGAAAAAAATACAGGACAGAGTTGACTGAAACATCAAGTCATCTTCTTCTTGTTTATGAATAAATGTTTTTGTACAACGTTTTGTCGTTTTAATGATTGTTATATACATTTCAGCTATTATGACGATACATATAGACTTTTATCAATCCGTCAACTCACTAAGGGTTTTGTAACAAAAAGTGATGATCGGCTTGATATATTTGATTTTCCAAGACTAATCAATATCTGCAGTCTGGGTTAAAAAGATTTGAAATAGTGTATTTGATAGCAGAGGATAGGCCTATCATCTACATATCATATAGAAAGAGAAGAAGCCAATTTGCTGTCGTAAAGCTTACGTGAGCGTGATGTTAGCAAATGTATTGGTAAAATGATCAAGGGTTTGAAATCTTTACTGCACATGCTTTGTTCATGAATTGCTTGACTAAGGCAGCTCGGTGAGCCTTTACTACATGTCTATATTTTTTTATCAAGCAGCCGATCTAGTGTCAGAAATCATTTATTCCAAAGATTCCCTCTGAATCTGAATTCATTGATGTATAATTCAGATTGATTAAATTTCAAACTTGATGTGAATTTTATCAATGTCACTTAAAAAATGGTTGCTTTGAAACAATTCTTTCCACTTTTTTTTATTTGATCTTTTTACATCATATCAAGATGATCGGTCAATGAAAAAGATAATTTTTTTTCTTACGGTTTGTACGTTATTATGTATCCAATACCTCTTTTTGCAAATGAATCAATCCATTATGAATTCAAGTTTTCAAACGCTGAAACATGTGCGTTTAGGACACTATTTTGGCAATCTCATTGAGAGAAAAAAGTGCCTCTGAAAAAAAAGATTTGATTTATGTATTCTTTTGTTATTCTGATAATTAGGTACGTATCTTTAGATATCAAGAGAATAAACCGACGTCCTATGCCTAGTACGTTAAGTATCCTAGATTTCCGCGTCGTCCACAATAGTATAATATATTCAAAATAATCTCACAACCTTCACAAAAAAAAAGGGATATTAATGGTCATGGTCCAAAGCAAGCTGGTACGTGCCTAAATCTTAGCTATTTTTGAGGTTTTTATTATGGTAAAAGTTTTAATTCTAAAAGGTAGACAGCCTTCAGGCACTCTATGCGGTTGAAAGGAGGAATTGTCTGTAAGAGAATTTAAGGTTTGTTGTGGGCGATAACAGATGGATTGAAATATTCTTGGTATCCCTTTCTATACATTTATTTGTACAAAATACATTGACTCTGGATGATAAATTCCACAGAAAGAAATATAAATACCTTTATAATCCTTAATTTTAGTTGATATATTTCTTTTTTCTATTACTTTATCATACTTTGTTTCTTTTTTATACGACAAACTACATCATGCAACCTTTTGTCGAGACCTTCCGCCTATGTGGCGGTATGCAAATCTTTGTCAAGACTCTCACTGGTAAGACAATTACCCTTGAGGTAGAGTCCTCTGACACCATTGACAATGTCAAGTCCAAGATTCAAGACAAGGAGGGTATTCCTCCTGACCAACAGCGTCTCATTTTTGCTGGTAAGCAGCTTGAAGATGGTAGAACTCTGTCTGATTACAACATCCAAAAAGAGTCTACTCTGCATTTAGTTCTCCGCCTACGGGGCGGCATGAATATTACTATCACTATGATTACGGGTGAAACATTTACAATAAAAGTGAAGCCTTCTGATACTATTGAAGCAGTCAAATCTAAGATTCATTATCAGGAGGGTATTGCTCCTAAGCATCAGTGTCTAATTTCTTCTAGTAGGAGGTTTTTTAATGAAAAAACTCTGTCTGACTACGACATAAATGAAAACTCCATAATCCATTTGGTTCCATTACTATAAATCTTGTGCTTTCAATGAATGATAATCTGGATCAAACTGGAGAAAAAAACCAGATTTATAATGAAATCTATAAAATTTTGTGACTACTTGAACATATTACAAGTTTATTTTTTATAATTTAAATGTGGTCTAATTAAATAGTTATCAGATCAGAATATGATGAAAGACCTAAGGGCAGCTTTTACAAGGTCGTTCACTAAGCCTGGCCTCTATGGTGACCCAGGCAACTACAGTCCTCTTCGAAGCATCATGGAGAAAGCGAACCGTCACACTCTTAGCAATATGATGCAATTGAGAACTAGCCATGGCGCTATAGGATCCTATTTTAAAAGGATAGGAGTCTTGGATAGAAACCACAAGTGCGAATGTGGCGAGCCTGAAACGGTTGTGCACCTGCTGAAGGACTGCACCCTCTGCGAATCGGGGCGTACGCAGCTAAGAATATGTTCCCCGGAGCTTGACATCAATGTTCTACTTGATACCAAGAAAGGCATTGAAGCGGTGATCAAGTTCCTCTATTCGTCACCGCACCTCTTCAATTGATGGTCAGCTTAACAGCATGGCCTGTCAAGGTTTTACCGGCTTGACCTCCCACTCAATCTAACGCACTGTAGTGACGATAATTTTGGGATTCCCTTTGACACACGGACTAAGTTCGTGGAAAATTCGGTGCCATCGAAGTGAATGAAATATATAGTGAATGGCGCATTCTCCGCTAAGAGGGTTATTTTTGTTGTATTAATGTCTTCTGTGTATAATTTTCAAATAACTATAAGGACAATAAACTGATTATATATATATCTAAACCTGACATATGTCTATGAAATGGCCAGGTCGACGCCTACCTTCTAAGAAGTTTAATGGAAAACCCTTTCGTAAGTCAGTATAATTTGCAGCAGTTGCCTATTCTACAATGTACTGTGTTACAGTGTAATGAAGGGAACAAGTACCTATTTCCGGTACGTAGCTTCCGAGCAACTGGCATCATATGCTAAGGTATTTTTTCCTTAAATTTTTATAATTAATCAAATTGAAGGGGCAATAAGGACCCTGTACAACAATAACAGTCGAGGGCTACAAGCTCCAAACCAAAAGACTACACAGCCGAAGATTATAAAAAACTTCACCTACAATGCTTTTAGACTTGATGGAGGATCTGAGGTGGCGCCAACTGAGCTGGCACGCGAACTACCGAGTTCCTACCATATGAGAACAAGAATGACGAAGCAGCCATTGGTGACTTTACTAGAAAGTGCAAAGCCAGAATAGGTCGACAAAATGGGTTGGGACTTGATTGAATTCTTGAGTGTTTGACTTGTATTTGCTCTTGTAAGAATAATAAATATCCAATGTAGGAAAAAAAAAATCAATTTGAAGTACCACGCTTTTCTAATTGAATAGTCTCGGCTTTCACACAACTCAATAAAACATAACACATATGTATTTAATACAATTCTTAACTTTTATGTATCTAGTCTTAATTTTGCGTTATCATCTGACCAAAAAGTCTTAAATTAAATTATTTTCCGACGGAGTCTCCCCGCGGGCCGTCTGCTTTCCCGGTCGTCGAATTAACCCTGACAAAATGTCGATCATTATATAAAGAGCCTAGAAGCTCTAATAATCAAAACTCGCAAAAAATGCGCTTTTTTCCTTCATAAATCTAATACAAAACTCGGATCGAGTCTAAACTCCCAAATGCTCTTTTTTCCTTCATGAATCTGTTATAAAACTCGGATCGATTCTAAGCTCCCCATTGCCCTTTTTTTCTTCATAAACCTATTGCAAAATTTCAATTCTAGCCACGATGATTGTAAAGCTAACTGATGATAAAGCCCAATTGCTACAGAGCAGCTATGGTTACAATGGAGCACTCGACGCCATTCGAGAGTCGGAGTATGATAATGCATTGAAAGGTGGGTATCAAATGGACTTTTGGGGGTTTTCAGTTTTTTTTGTCAATGAGCTCGTTGCAATTTCGACTTTCAAGCTAACATCATTGATTTTTTTTTTTTTTTTTTTTTTTTTTTATTCAGACGAGACCTACTTAGATCATTCTGGAACGACAATTCCGGCAGCATCTCTGTTGCGAAAGCACTACGAGGTTCTGTCTTCGAATGTTTATGGCAACCCCCATTCTCAGTCGCGGAGTTCACAACGCACAACAGCGTTTTTAGAAAATGCAAAATCAAAGGTGTTGAAAATGTTCAATACCGACTCCAATGAATATGATCTGATCTTTACACAAAACACAACAGCGGCAATAAAATTGTTAGGTGAGGGGCTTGCTGGCAGAGACTGGTCATATGCATATTCTGAAGATGCGCACACATCCCTAGTGGGGCTGAGACAACTTGCAACAAATTACAAACCATTTTCTGCGGATTCTTTTCATGATTGCACAAATGAGCTTCACAACAAGAGTGTAAGCAAAAATCTCTTGGTAGCATGGCCTGGGCAGTCCAATTTCTCTGGTGAGAGATTTATCGACAAGGACTGGCACATCAAAGCAAAAGCTCTTGGTGATAACGTTTATACCTTGTTGGATATTGCAGCGTTGGCAATGACATATCTAATTGACCTTTCATCTGGAAGCCCATTAGCTACAGACTTTCTTTGTTTGTCATTTTACAAAATTTTTGGGTTTCCTGACCTTGGTGCTCTGTTAATAAAAAAGAGTTCCAAAGCTGCACAGTTGCTTGAGCAACGGCATTATTTTGGAGGAGGCACCGTTGAGGCTCTCACAATAAACCAAGATTTTTTCGCAAGAAAAAAATCTTTGAGCTCTAGTCTACATGATGGAACTGTTCCGTTTCACTCAATCATTTCATTATCATTGGCTATCGATACTCATTACGAACTATTCTCGTCTTTCTCTGACATCTCAAGCCACGTTACAGCTTTGTCTAGATACGCTGTAGATAGACTACTCAGTCTTACCTATGAGAACGGCCAACAACTTATAACTCTTTACACTAATGAATTATTCTATGGGGACTCGACAAAGCAAGGGCCTATCATCACTTTCAATCTTCGAGACAATGATGGTGAATGGATTGGCTACTCCAAATTCGACGAAATTTGTTCTATTGAGGGAATTAGCATTCGAACAGGAACAATGTGCAACACTGGAAGTGCTGCAAAAGTTATTGGGTATTCTGAGCAAAACATTATTGAAAACTACTACGCTGGCCATGTATGTGGTGACGGAAATGATGTCATGCACGGTATGCCCACCGGAGCGATCCGAGTGAGCTTTGGTGCAATGTCCTCCACTCGCGAGGTCGAGGCGCTTATTCAATGTTTGCAAAGGTACTTTTTGAATCCTGCTGCTTTTCGAGAATCTGCAACTGTGCCTGCACTGGTCAACGAAACTCCTGCTTATGTCAAGTCGCTGCAGATTTTTCCAATCAAGTCATGCGGTGCGTTTTTGATTCCAGAAAATACCAAATGGCGTGTTCTTCCTGAAGGTCTGGAATGGGATCGAGAGTTTTGCGTCGTATCAACTACCACTGGTGATGTGTTGTCGATGAAGAAATATACTGAAATGGCTAATATTAGACCATTTTTAAATATTGACAGCGCGACCATGAGGATCAAGTATCAGCGGAAAAACTTTCCTGTGAGAGAAATTACTGTGCCTCTTTTAGAATACACCGTTAATGACAAGGAGATTCATTCACGGCTGTGCGGTGAGAGAATCAAAACGGCTCCGCTGGAAAGCGAAATGGTCAAAGCCTTTTTCAGCGATATTTTAGGCACACCATGCACTCTGGCAAAGTCATCGACTAACCAACGGTTTTATAAGCCACATCTTGACGGGCCGTTGGGTACTTCCAAAAGGGCCGTAGAAAACAGCTCTGAAACCAATGACACAAAGAAAATCAAAATTTCAATGACAAATTCAAGCCCGTTATTGCTTATTTCGGAGAGCAGCATGCGTGAGTTAAATAAACACAGGGAGCCTGGCGCAAAAGCCATGGTTAACTCCTCGGTTTTTCGAGCTAATATTATTATTGATGGGGGTGCACTGGTACCCTATGCGGAGGATGAATGGTCGGAAATAGCTTTCGGCAATTTCCCTTACAATGTGAGTAGTATATACAGGTTAACTTGGCTTATTTTTAAGAGCAAAAATTCTAACTGAGCTTTTCTTAAATTTTTCTTTTTTTTTTTTTAGGTACTTGGTCCTTGCCGACGCTGCAACATGATCACAGTGGATTCAGTAGATGGGTCTATAGACAAGACACCTTATCTGGCTCTACAAAACAGCCGGCGAATTGCAAAAAAACTGTTGTTTGGACAGCACTTGACCTTGGACGAGCGGGTTGGCGAAGCCTTTATTACTGTAGGTGACCAGGTAGCCGTACAACGATAAGACAGGAACAGTTGCAAAAAACTGGTTACCCTTCATTAATATTGTATTGCCCTTGTCTTCAGGGTGTCACGGGGGTTTTCTAGACCATGAAAATATGTAAATTATGTAAAAAGTGGTGAATGTCTGCATCAATGCGTTTTCTAAGGCGCAACGTGCAAGGCATCTATAAATTTTAAATAGACTCTTTGCAATTCCTGTTTTTAAATATATATATATATATTTTATTTCTTGTTTGTAAAACTCTGCTGGATTTCATACGGCACCATAAACATACACCATGCAGCCTTTTGATGAGACCATGCGACTGCGTGGTGGTTAAGAAATATTCATTTTTACTACCGGAAAGAAAATCTATAAAAAAGTAGAACTCTTTGACACCATTGACAATATCAAAGATTCAGGACAAGGATGGTATTTCTTCTCAACAACAGTGTCAGTGTCAGCTCGAAGATGACAGGTCTGTCTCTGATTACAACATCTGAATGAAGCCTACACTGCTTTCAGTTCTGTGACTACTTGGTTTCATGGGAATTACCATCTATCAATATGATTATAAGTGAAACTTTTACCGTGGAGGAGCCTTCTGACACCATAAATGTCAAGTCCAAGATTAAACACAAGAAAAGTATGTTTCTTGTTAGATGGAGCCTGGATTTTGTTTTTAAAGTACTTTAGTAAAAATATGTCTGCTTGAAATATACAGAAGTAATCATATATATATATATTTAGTTTTTTTTTTTTTTTTTTTTTTTTTTTTAATTCTGGTTGAAGTAAAAAGTCTATATATAACCAGACTGATCACGTTTTGAAAACCGTCAAAATACAACGAGTGTAAAACAATGCATGGTAAGTCCAAGTAGTTACGTGTAAATTACTGCACGCAAATGACAATAATACAACAATAGCAAAATAACAGCGTAACTGCGTTAGCACTAAGCTATATGCTATAGATACCAATGGCAATCGCTATTTTGTGATGTATTATTTTTTTGGAGGTTTAATGGTTTATTTTTTTCAAAGGTGTCAAAATAAACGAGGAAAATCCCGGCTGAAAACAACTTCTAAGCCTTTTTAAGCCGCCAGAAGGCAAAAGAATCTATGGAAATTTTTAAAGTTCATAGTGCAGTTGGTGCAAAAATAAACAAAAAAGATAACAGATGTGATGTGGTTCACTTGGTGTCATCTCCGCAGCATTACGTAATAAAACAAGCTGACTTCGACATCCGATGGCAAATTCCAGGAAATAAATATAAATACCTTTGCAAATTCTATTTCTAGTTTTTCTTTCCTTTCTTCTCCTATTTCTTCCTTTTCTGTTCTTATCAATCCACATCCCCCCTGCCACTTCCATACGTTAATCTATCATGCAACCTTTTGTCGAGACCTTCCGCCTGCGTGGTGGTATGCAAATCTTTGTTAAGACTCTTACTGGTAAGACCATTACCCTTGAGGTAGAGTCCTCTGACACCATTGACAATGTCAAGTCCAAGATTCAAGACAAGGAGGGTATTCCTCCTGACCAGCAGCGTCTCATTTTCGCTGGTAAGCAGCTTGAGGATGGTAGAACTCTTTCTGATTACAACATTCAAAAGGAGTCTACTCTCCACCTTGTTCTCC
>JAJMRT010000018.1:6670-65362 GCA_030558065.1 Geotrichum phurueaensis
TACCCTTTTAGCGAGGGATGCGCTATTCACTATCTATTTCATACATTCCGATGGCACCGAATTTTCCACGAACTTAGTCCGTGTGTCAAGGGAAACCCGACGTGATCGTCACAACAGTGCGTTAGAATGAGTGGGAGGGCACGTCAGTAAAACCTTGGCAGGCTATGCTGTTAAGCTGACCATCAATTGAGTAAGTGCGATGACGAATCCAGAAACTTGACCACCGCTTCAATGCCCTTCTTGGTATCAAGGAGAACACTGATGTCAAGCTCCGGTGAAATTGTTCTCAGGTGCTTACGCCCCGATTCGCAGAGAGCGCAGTCCTTCAGCAAGTGCACAACCGTCTCAGGCTGGCCACATTCGCACTTTTGGCTTCTACTCAAGACTCCTACTTTTTGAAAATAGGATCCCATAGCGCCAGATATTGCACGTAATCAAGTTTTAATCAAATTGTTTTCAATTAAACATAACCGGTTTATACTGATAGATTTCAACATCAACGAGAGAAGCCACATTCTTAAAGTTTGATGTAGTAACTTTAGATCTACAACTGACCATTACAGTATTTGAACAATCAACTCTCTTGGTTTCATATATCAAGTTAAGCTTATACCTCATTGTATTTCAAAGAATAAAGCATTATTCAAAAATATCACTGCCGCAAAAAAACGTCACAAATTTATTTATAAATTTACTGCTATTTTGCAAATGAAAAAGAAATACTTTTGAATGTCTTAAAAACCATAAGTGTAAGTATTTAGAGGGTTCACAAAATATTATTTTAAAATAGAAAATATATTACAATTATTCTTGACTCAGAATTTACATTTTTAAATGTTGATTACAAAAGTGATAATTTTAAATAAGCGTAAAATCCAAAAATATAAAATCAATTAGTCCCATGCAGTTCATGTTGTATAAACGGCTGATACTGTCAAACTGTGTTCCCATTATTAAACTAGATACATAGCAAAAACTGTTTGAATATGTAAAGAACAGAGTAAATTAACAAAAAAAAATTATTACTTTGTTTAGAAAATAGTAAACTACGTATTTAATCAAGTTAAATCCATTACAGCACAATTTCATTGCTTTTTTTTTTTATCACCATCTGCATGTTTGAGAGGAAAAAGATGCAGTAAACTCAAGTAGACTTCTCAAATACACACCAAAATGCAGTTTTATGTGAGCTGAATGCCAATTGAGTTTTTTAAAAAAAAATAGACTTTTTTGTGAAAAAACATTCAGATAATCATTCCAACTTTGACAAGAGCAATATTGATGGGAGGATATTTCGAGCCGTGGAGTTTTTGCGCGAGGGCTGCATGCCAGCCGTGCGCAATGCTATCGATAAGCGGAGATAAGAAACTGAAAACATACACAAAAAATATTTATAGGTAACATTTTACCTATTAATAAAATAAAACTGAATGGCAGAAAAAAAAAACAAAAAAAAACAAGGATATAAATCAAGTGAATGGGTGACTTATACTGAAAAAGTTAAATTTGATTATTTTGACGATTAGAAACCTGTTTCAAATTAGAGAAGATCAATGAGCCATGTGCTTGTCCAGGGCTTCTTGCACATAACTCCAATATACCTCTTTTTGACTGTTTCTGGATGCCTTGCCCCAGACAATAAAGATAAGAAAAGTGAGAGTGCAAAACATAGAGATAAAGCAAGCAGCGATAAAAGTGTTTTGCACGCCTGTGTTAGTGATCCAAGGCGTAATTCCATAGCCAATCGCAAAGGAAAGCAGGTTGCGGATAATTATGACAACAACCATACCATGACCACTCATCTCGCGGTAACTGTCAACAACGTAGGTACAGGGTACAGAGCAACCCAGAGTACCGGTACCACCAATCATACCCATGGCAATGACGGGGCCAATCCAATGAATATTATGTGAGGCGCCAACACCCCAGAGGATAAGACCAGCAGGCGCTGCAATGACATAAGGAAGAAGAACCCAAAGGCGGTGCTCAGCTTCCGAAATACCATTGTTACTACGCGCCAGCTTTACTTTAAACCAGTCAGAAGCCCAACCGGCGTAAAAGCAAAAGAAAAAGGACCCAATAACAGGCGAAATGTAGGTAAGACCAACCTGGGCAGGTGTGAAGTTGTAATAAGTAGTAAAAATAAGCGAGGCGGTAGCGTTAAGGACGTTAAACCAGACAAGCGAAACACCATAAGCAAAACCGGACCATAGAATTACTGGAAATCGAAACATGGTAAAGGGGCGCTTGAAATTGATCCACAGTTGATCAATGGGGCGACTGACACCAAACAGAGCCATCTTTTGGACAAAGGTTTTAGTTGACAAATTAATAGGAATAGAAGGACAAATCTCAGTGTCAACAATGACAGATGCCTCAACTTTCTTTTCAAGTACAGCCACATTTTGTTGTTCAACACTGAAATTATCGGTGTTCAATTCCAAAGGTTCATTCAATACATCGTCAGGAGAGATTGTCTGACGACTGTAGTTGGTCTCTTCCATAAAAAAAATGCAAAAAACAAAACAGACGGCTGCCCAGATACTGCTCCAGTAAATGACCCACTCCCAATTCTGACCGTCGGAAATAAAGCCAGCTACTAATGGCGCAATGTAGCTAGAAGTAAGCAAAGCCAGGGCGTAAAGATTCATCCAGCGACCACGCTCATGCTCAAACCAAATGTCAGAAACGGTAATTTCAAGAAGAGATTCGATAGGTGCACCAAAAAACCCTTGTAGAATTTTACTACCAATCCAGCTTCCATTTCCGTTAGTGTGAGGACTCCAAACAATGATGAGAGCTGTTGCTAGCAACGAAAAAAGGTAAACAGGGCGTTTACCATACTGCAAGGCAATTGGCTGCCAAAAGAAACAGCCAAGACCAAAAAAAAGAAACATGTAGCCGGTTCCTTGGTTTATTGTAGCAAGACCCAAACCAGTTTGATCAGAAATTGGAGTAAGAACCGAATAAATAGAAGCAGATGCAATACCAACACCATAAGTGTAGACAACCATACAAAACATAGCAAGATATTTGCGTGGACGCGACCAATTGAGAGGGTCATCGGGATCATCGGAAGGTGTAGGATTTAGTACAATGTCTGCATGCCCAGAGTCGTGCTTACCTTGAACTTGGCTGTCTTTATCCACCAATTGCACAGTACCAGGAATGGCTTGAGGGTTGACCTTCATAATAATTAAAATTTGTGCGAGATCAAGTATGAAAGGTGTAGTAGTAATACAAATTTGCTATTAAAGTAAAGAATAAATAATAATAAATAAAAAATCATTGTGAAAACAATTTTTTTTTTTTTTTTGGCAAACATTCTTTTAAACTGTTTAAATAGAAATTTGAGATCGACATTCAATTGTGAGACTTAGCTCTCTTTTCAGACATTGGGGAAGGTTGAGATTGACACCTAAAGATTGTAAAGTTCTAGTGCAAGAATAAAATAATTCAATTCACAGTATACACAACAGGTACATTTGCTAAAAACCCGTACAAAAATTGCTGAGCCTTAAAAGTTGCTAATCTTTTAATAGCAAAATACAATTGTTCCCATATCGTCGCTTCAGAATAGTTGTTCAAGAACAAACCAAGAAAAATCACCAAACCCTTTTTTGAATTGAAAAGGGAATTTGACCCGGAGATTAGACACCAAGTCGTGACGCCCGACTGATAAGTTTAATTAGGTAAATATGTAATCTTGGTGGTTAAATTGACAATTGAAGGTGTCTTTATCTAATGTGTAGAGCAATACATTAGAAAATAGCAGAAGAAATCCAATCAGAGCAATTAGACGACTGACTCTAATATTTATTGAATGCTTAGTTTTAGCTGATATGCACCTATAGTCTGCCGAGTATGGGAACTTTAGGTGGTGAAAACAATGCTCATTTTACTGTCTACTGAAAAAGAGGGTGGTAACAATTTCTAATCAGGCTAAGATTGTTAAAAAAAAGTTGCATTTTAATACCCTAAATTAGATAATGGGTTGAAAAAAATGCTGGCTTCACCGGAGTCTAAAACAATTTACAGCTGCATTTACTGGCACAGAGAGTTGAAGAAAATACAAATCTTGAAGATTAAGTGGGTGAACCTTAGTCCTGATCACCATTTTCTAAACTAAATTCCTTTTTTAACCGTGAAAAATATCTAAAATTGTGAGTAGTCGGTTACAGTAAAGGTCCAGCAAACCAGCAATTTTGGAGGAACAATACACTGATGGAAATATAAATCAGGAAGCAGTCTAATTGAAGACGGAATATGCACACTTTTGATTAATTAGACCAAACAGCTTCGAACCTGGAGTTCTTGTTGCTTCTATCAATCAATGTTTGTGAATCATCTAACAAGCGCCAAATTTACCATGCTGAAAAAAGTAACCCTTCCAGATTTTTAAAAAGCAATGAAGATCAAACTAATCAAATGTACAATTAAAATGCTGGTATCGATACCAGATATCAAAAAAATATATATATATATATATATATATAAATATCATTTGAAGTTTTAACCTCAACAATCTAATTTCTATTATTGGCAGTTCGGAAATATTCTGACAAAACTTAGCTTATCGGCAAGATAGTAAAAATATTTAAAAAGTGTATTACCTGGGCATCTTAGCAATTATTTTATTTCGCACGGCTCAAGGTTTCCGGCTTAGCTATGCACATACGCAAACACAAACTCATCTTTGAATACCTTAGGGGAGAAGGGCATCTTTTGACACATATAATAAAAAGGTATTTGTTATCAATCAAAGCGGTAAAATATTCATAAACCCTGATACTACCGAGAATCATCACTAGCTGTACAATTCATGAATAAACTTTTTTATTGATAGTGATGGTAGTCGTAGCTAACATGGCAAGTAGAGCCTGGATATTCTTACCAATTAATCTTTTACAATAATATTAAAGACCAACTTTATAATTTTGCGTGGGTCTAACAGATAGTCATTACAACGTCATTAACCTAGCCAAAATGGATTTTACGACTGTAAACTACTATGTTACTAGGTGCTGAATAATTTTCGCAGGTACAATAGCTCACCAACAGTGCTATAAATTGATAGCTACTTATTTTTGCTTATTTATTTTATTTTATCTATTTAATTATTTTTATTTTTTTTCAATTATGATGAATTGTTAACTGAAAATTTTATTGTTATCTACGAGACACTAAAATTGAGATGCCTATATTATTGTTTAGAAGAATCATTTTGACTACAGGAATACCTTTCTATAAGCAACCCTTTTATATGAAATTTCTGGCCATAGGCAACTGCCAACCGCGTCCCAATTAAATTTACATACAAAATTCAGAAAGTCTTGCTATTGGTGTTAAATGAGATTATTTTTATTTTCTCATACAGAGTTGCTTGTAGTTATTTGCTTTTTTTTTTTTTTTTTTTTTTTTCACATTGGATATTTATTATTCTTACATAAACAAATACAAGTCAAATACTCAAGGCTTTAACCAAGACCCAACCTAATTTGCCGGCCTATTCTAGCCTTGCAGTTTCTAGTAAAGTCCCCAATGGCTGTTTCGTCCATTTTTGTTCTCATGATGTGGGAACTCGGTCGTTCGCGTACCAGCTCAGTTGTCGCCGCTTCAGATCCTTCATCAAGTTTAAGACCATCATAGGTGTAGCTTGCTATGATCTGTGGATGTGTAGCCTTTGGTTTGGAGCTTGTGGCCCTCGTATGTCATTGTTGTACAGGGTGCTTATTGCCCTATGTGATTGTGCTCAGTCTTACGGCTAGTACTCCTTCATAGCCTGAAGCCCCTTTGATGTATTCAGCAGTAAGGATAGGTCCAGGTCTGGGGATACTCCGTAGAGAACTTTTTTCTTTGCTGTCGTTCACTCTGGCAGTGCTTGACGACATGTTGTATGGTCTTAAACTCACCACACTTGCAGTTGGAGTTCTCTTTGGGGTCCCTCCTTTTTTGCAGATATTCGCCGATGTCTCCGTTGCCTGTTCTGAGTTGTGTTAATTGGCTCAATATTTTACGGGGAAAATTCTTAAAAACTTCAGCAGTGACTAGCTTCTTCATATCGGTTGTTGGACTTGTGTTGTCTTCCTTGGTGATCTCCTTGTACCATTTCGCGGCTTAGGTTGTCATAAACTTCCGGTATCCTTCTCGTCATTTGTTTTGTAGGGTTGTTTGGTTATCTCGTATTCTGGTTCTTAGTGCCTTCCATAATTCTGAAGCGGCCTCCGTGGCCTTTTCACTCAGATTTTCTTTGCTCCAAGGGCCGGGCTTGTTCAGTACTGGCAGGTTTGCCAGGTTTCATCTTGGGGGGGTGTTGGTTAGGTATTTACTTCTCGTTTCGTCGAAGTTTGGCTTTTTTTTTTTTTCCATTTTTTCATTTTTGTCGTTTTTTTTTTTTTTTTTTCTTTTTCTCTTTTTCCAAAATTTTTGTTTTTTTCAATCGTTCATAAACAGGATTTCCATGGTCAGCTCTGTACAAAATTCTTGTTAGTTTCAAGTCAAGGACATGCTCTAGCCTGATTCTCAACGGCGGTACCGCTTACTCCTTTTCAAGCACGTCACGGGAGGTACCCTTGTAGGCCCCCACCACCCTCTTGAGGGCTTCATGCTGAATGGCTTCCAGCTTCTTGATCTGACCCACATCGCCACTAAGCCAGACCTCGCATCCATACTTCATGACAGTTCTGACGCACGCCAAGTACATCGGCCTCAGGGCGGATCCCCCGACACCTCGGACCGTACCGCCTAGCACTCTTACCGCCTTAAGGGCACGCTCTGCTTTATTAGCTGCCTTGTCGATATGGGCTCTGAAGTTCAGCTTCCTGTCCAGGACAATTCCCAAGAGCTTGACTTCCTCGTTGGGTGCTTTCTTTTCTTCTCTGCCGGGGATCGCCAGAGAGATATCTTCAATATCTGGGAAATTTCTTTCCCTGTTGAAGTGAATAAACCCTAGCTTATCGCCAAGATCTATCTCCGTGTGCTGAGAGCTTGCCCACTCACATACCTTCTTCAATGCTTCAGAGAGTCGTCCAGCATTCTCCATCATTCCTCCTTTTGTTTAAACTGTGATATCGTCGACGAAGCCGGTGACTTGCAACCCCTCAGCTTCCACAATGCCGTAAAGTGACGCTGCGTAGATTAGAAATAGCAGCGAGGATATCGGGGAGCCTTAAGGTATGCCAGTGGATACTGCGCCTACCTCCGTATCGTACCCGTTCAACACCAAGCTCGCCAACCTGTTCTTCGTGAACCCGCATGTCCACCTCACTACTGTTTCTGGAATACCCATTTTCCTCATCACTCTTATTAGCTTCTTTCTGTTCACGTTATCGAATGCACCTTTGATGTCCACCATCATCGCTGTGGTAGCTGTCGTCAAATCCTCTTTTGCATAGTCGAGCACAGCGTCCGTCGCGCAATACTCGGTCCTGGCGCCAAACTGCCTCTTTGGAAGTTTGTCGTGGGTAGGCGAATAGTTACTTGCAAATTTCTTTTTCATTTTTTTACCCTGCTTATCTAAATAATTATAAAGGTATATTTTAGCACGTGATAAAAAGCTAAAAGTTTTGATAGACAACACAGCATAACTCCAAATTTTAATTCTACCTGGTGCTATCATACAAATTTCCATTGGCAATGATATTGAAAGATTCAAGCACTGGTCTGGGTTGGTTGCTTGTAAGCAAGCATTACTCTATCAATAAAGCTGCAGTCACTGCTGTTTCTGTTATCAGATCTCCCAGATGTGCGACTTGATAGATGCTATGATGGTGTTTTACAGAGTCATCAGCGGTAAAACTGAGGATGGCTTAAAAGTTCAAGGGCATTTAACTAGTAGACACACTGAGTTCGACCAGATGGCTTTACTACCAAATCTGGACAGGACCTGCTTAAAATACATCGCAGAGATTAAATCATGGTGGTCACCCTGTACCAAAAACACTCACCACCAGAACCTGGTCAGTCGCAGCTGTCCCGTTACTCCCCTTTTTTTTTTTTTTTTACGAGCTTTCTCTCCCTTTAAAAATTTCCGAAAAAATTTTGCATCAGCCAAAAAAGAAACAAAAAAAAAAAAACTGAAAGTGACAGCGCCGTACAATCATGATCAAGCCGACCTTAACCAGAAGTAAGTGATCTTCTCATTGTTCAAGATGTAGTGATACTTAAAACTATTTATAGGTGGATTTTTAGTACGCATCCCCTTTGTTGGATGCGTCATTATTTCTATTCTTCTAAAGTATTATTTCCAAAACAGCAAAAGACACTAACTTCTTTTTCACATTAGCGGCCACCTGGGTGTTGGCAAGCTTTCTTTCGCTCAACGTGCTTTACTTTTTCTTTCTCCCTGACAGTAGTCTCTCTCTCGCTAGTGGCAAGCACTTGGGCAGAACTGATGATATTGACTACTCAGTGGACGACTCTAGCCTGAAAAATGTGGGCCCTTTTTACAACGCTGTCGTCGTGACCGACGCCCTGGGTAATGTATTTGCTGTGCCCAAGAATGAGACCATTGCAGGTCTCAGTCATTCAACAACGTATCCGTGGATGGCGCTGAAGCATCCGAATGACAAGCTTCGCCAGCGCGCGGAAAAAATGCAGGGTTTAGACGCACATAAACCCAAGGCGGCACCATCAGGCTCCGAGAAGATCAAATATCTTCTTAAAACAGGACACTCAGTACTATGGGAGCGCCTCACCATTCATTTTATTACGACCCTCACACGAACCCCATACTATGAAATCTATTCGGATGCTCCGTTTCGTCTTGGAAACATCGAGATCATTGACAGTCTGCAGAATATTTCTAGTAATTACCTAGCAAACGACGAACTTCAGCCTTACCAAATTCAAAAGTACCTTGATCTCGTCAACTCTAACCTCGACGTGAGACAGGCTGGCATGAAGAACGGCTGGCTGCTGGACCGTTTCAAGAACATCTGGATGCTTTTCGATGCTTGGGAGCGCAACAGCGAGTTCAACTGGTACGTCTTTTTCGACGACGACACCAGCATTCTGGTAAACAGTCTGACCTCCTGGCTAAGCCGACTCGATCATAATGAGCCTCTGTATCTTGGATCGCCTGCATCTTTCCATGGCGTGGAATTTGGCCATGGCGGTAGCGGCGTTGCCATTTCCCATGGAGCCATGGAAAAATTATTTGGTGGACGATCTTCAGAAGAAAACAAGGAAATGTTACTAGATTTGACCGATGAGTTGCTGAAGGAGGACTGTGGTGACTATATGGTCGCAGTGATGCTGAAAAAACATGTGGACCTGAATCTTGCACCCTACACGTTCGACCCACCATTTGCACAGGACAAATTCCAAGGAGAGACCTTGTTTCACACATTGGTCACCGACGAAAATCGGTGTGAGGAAGTAGTGTCTTTCCATCATCATAGTCCCCAGGAGATTTCCAAAATGTGGGAATTCGAGAACTACCTAGATGCACCGATTAGGTACATTGACTTTTACCAGTCGTTTGTACACCCGTACCTAGCGCGTACGCTCTCGGCGTGGGACAATCGCGCCCGCGAGGAAGAGTACTTCAATAGATTTGACCCTGAACTGGAGGAGAGTGGTCCTTTTAGCTCGAAGGAGGCATGTCAGAGCAAGTGTCAGGAGAACGAGAAATGCTTACAGTGGCGCTACGACCCGTTTAAGGAATACTGCGGATTGTCTACGGTAGTGAGCCTGGGCCGACCCGTGGTGATTTACGAAAAGGACGGGCGCGTGTCTCAGTCGCGCAAGATGCGTGGAATGAACGTAGAGCGACGCGTGCCGGAAGAGGAAATTGTGTCTGGATGGATGCTAGAGCGCATCGAAGAGCGCATTGTGAAGCCGGAGACTAGCTGCAGTGGAACGCTGGAACAAATCACGGAGCCTTTTGGGTGGTGGTGGAGCCATATGCACGCACGTTAAGGGGGAGGGATGTGAACAGGCGGCGAGTGACCAGTGTGTGTACAAGTGTGTACCAGTCCATACGATAGTTAATGATAGAATGTTTTACGTGCGCGCCATGCCGGGGATTGCAATGGTGGGCCCATGGTTGGTGCGAGCGCGTCTTTGTTTACGTTAATAAGATCAGAGGTCAGTTGACTTAACCGTGATGGAGGCAGTGGGGGGTTTGGGCCGGAGAGGCGGCGGGCACAACCCGAATTAGCAGGCGGTGGTAGGATCTGTAGGACAATTTTTTTTCTTTGTGGCTCCGCTGTGTCTGCAGAGTCTGGTATGGACCAAATTACTCGTTGACAGCTAGACTTACAATGATGATGATGATGATGATGATGACGATGATAATGGCTGATTTCTCGCAGACCCAGCCTTTTTTGTTTTTCCAAAAAAAAACCCAAAAATAACAAAAATGTCGTTTTCTTCCTTTTTTCCCTCCTCCATTTCTTCAAATCAACAACCCACGATAATACTCACTATAAAAAAAAAAAAAAAAAAAAATAACATAGAAAAAAAAACCCCCAGGAAGCAGTCGGCCATCGTCTGCGACATTTCGCTCTATCTATTCGCTCTTTTGTTATCGTCCCTTCCTGATAGACATCTCCAGCGCCTGCTCCTTTGGTCCCTCACTACGATCTGATAATGACGTCCTCCCCCTCTGACCACGGCCACGACCGCCGACCGAATCACGTCTTGCTCGACGCGTCGCTGGTCTACTCGGACACCGCCCCCAGATCCGTGTGGAGACCGCAATTAGAAGCATGGTTCAAGAAGCACTCTCCTTCCCAACTTCGTGATGTGCAACGCGCTCCCAGTCCAGAACCGCTGGTTGAGTCACTTAAATTGCACTGGTCTTACTCCGTCTTGAAAACAAAACTCAGCTTCGACCACCAGATCAAGCGGCCAGGCCTGCCCAAATCACCTCCAACCGCGTCAGTAATTACCAAATCATCACCACGCAAGGTATCAACTAGAGTTGCAAAGCCGCTACAGAAACAATCACAAACACTGGCGCAGCCCCCCGGCGTTGATTTAAACTCTGCCATACACAGACCTGATTCGATTAATGTCTCAGTGCTGGCAATTTCACCGGAAGAGCTCAATGTGCAGCCCGTATCAATACTGTCCGCTGAATCATCGCGGTCATCTGTGTCACCGCCGTCGCTATCGCGGACGACATCGACATCATATCAGCCGCCATCGCCGCCGTCGTCACCCACGCACCAGAACGGTCAACATTCTCCAAACTTTATATCCCAGTCAGGCGCTGATATTTCACCCAAAAAACCCAACAGCACAGTAAACAACACAAACAACATTCCAGACACTGCCAGCAAACCCGCACCGCAGGCCAATCGCGGGTTTGCATCGACAATACCATCGCACCAGACTGGGATTTTCCACAGTAAGCGCAAGTGCATCTCATGTGGATCTGAACAATCTCCGTGTTGGAGACCGTCGTGGTCACCGTCCGAGGGCCAGCTATGCAATTCATGCGGGCTACGGTACAAAAAGACCAACGCGCGGTGCCTGAACAAGGCTTGCGGCCGAATTCCCGCAAAGGGCGAGTGGGTCAGCATGAAAAATGCTGCCATCAAGAACCCGATCACTGGACTCGTAGAGTACAAATGTCTCTACTGCAACGGTGCTGTCGAAGCCAGCTGATTCTTTTTTTTCTTTCTTTTGCCTGGTCCGCCTTCTGGCTGCCGGCCGCCTGGAGATGGACCAGGTTTAGGGTTATGTCAACACTGACCCAGGGCGCGTGAAACCGCCGAGCGACGATGATTTTACGAACCTTTGAACAGACACCAATTTTGACTTTCGTTTCTTCTCTATTTATTTTTCAGTTTTATTATTTAGTTGTTTTTATTATTTTTTTTATTGCTTATTTTTTTTACTGTTATTTTATATTATACACATATCTAATGAATACGTTATACACGTCGCGCGAGACCCTCACAGATCTAGCCACCATCACAACAAAGGCAGCTGAGATCAGCCACGCGCTTGCCAGAGCGCAACTCGCGAGCGTAAGCAGTACTATTGACGCAGAAAGTGATGCCAACACTACAGACAGCAAAAACAGCATCAGTGTTAGCGTTGGCGGGCGGATACCTAGCCTGAGTGCAGTCATGGCTGAACAGCAGATGCTCACGTCGCGTGAACGCAGGCTTTTATCCCTTTACGACCAGGTAGAGAGCCTCACGCTTGCCTCGCGCACCCTCGAAGAGATACCATACATCCTGCAACAGACCCGCAGCGACGATGAAAACAGCGTCAGCGCTCCCGGCGGTGCTAGCGCGCACAAAGTCGTGTACACGGTGGATCCGCAGCTTGTGGATGCTGCAGCGGAGGCTACGCTGGCGGACACGCTCCGCGACAAGATACGTCTTTTAGAACACCGATACAAGCTCAAGCGTGCCGTTTCTGAGGGAATTGTCATGACACTTCCTGTAACTGATGCTGTCTACGGAATTGAAGAAACCGCAAAAGATGGCGCGGAAGTTGGTGTTAATGGTCGTATGGCCGTCATTCTGCCGCTGTTGGCGCTTCGTGATGACCTCGAAACACAGGTTCTCAAGCTTTATTCCGACCGCGAAAAAAATAACAATAAGCCCCGCGGCCCCAGCAATGAAAATGACACGGTCAACGAAAGCGACACCGATTTGGACTTGCAGGCCCGGGCCATACAAGCGCACGCGCGGAACCGTAAGGCTCTGAGCACGCTTGATGCCGAATTAAGTGCACAGTACGACCGCCTCTTAGCACGCTTGACCCCCGCGGACCGAGCCGAGCTTGTAGCACTACTTGCTGATCTGCGTACTTCGCGCACAAAAGCTGCAATTCTTTCAGACTTGATCCCAATGCTTATTACCGGGTCCGGGGTTGACTGGGCTGAGAACGAACAGCTTAGCGAGATTCTTCTTGAGTGTGGGCAGATTGGACTCAACTTGAACGAGGATATAGAGCTCGATGATGTTATCTTTGCGACGTGAAGAATCATGGTAGAGGGCATTAAAGAACGGTAAGCGTAGGGGGACTCAGGATAACCGTATGTGCGCTTGGACTACGTGCAACTATACCATATTTCATAAGCACTTAGTGAACAGTGTTGCTTCACTATGGCTCATGGTCAATTGACCACCTGGTCGTAACTCAAGCTATGTAAAATACAAAAAAACATATTTATTAATTCGATGCATTTTTTCTTCTTTCCGTTGCTATCTCTTTTTGTTGGATTTGAGACTGTATCCTCCTGGAATGATCTACATTGCTTATTTTGAAGTGTGCAAGTGAAAAGGCGAGGGAGTATTGTGTTTTTCAAAAAAGAAAACCAGCCAGGCATGTCCTATCAATTTGCAAGGTAAAAAAAAAAATACCTTAAAATTGTATCTACATATATTATGGCAAGACTTGGGTATTGAACGTTTCGAGATCAGACCACAGTAATTTTAATCTGGCCTGAGGATGGCTTCTTAGAAACCTTCCTGGGGTAATTAAATTTTCTCTCATGATGGTTTTAGAAAACATCGTAGATAGGTCCTATAGTGCTATACATAGATAGATGATCAGTTTGATACCTTTACATCGAATAATTACAAGCAAATTTACAAAACAAAATGACTTACAAAAAAAAAAACACGAGTTTCAAAAACAGTTGTCTCTAGAAGACAGACAAAGTAGCGGTATCAGTGTGTATTTCAAGTTCAAGCATTCGATGGTACCGAGCTCTCTAAGAGTAAGCTCATGTGTTGAGGAAACCCTGCGATATACATAACACTCAATAGACTAATACTAAAGATTGACACTCATAAAAGCTTTAACAGACTGCTCAATCAAGCCAACCATAGTAAGCTCCAGAGAAACTTTTCTCAAGTAGTTTTGCTCTGCGAGATGCAAAAAAAAAAAAACACCTTGAGAACGTGCTCAACTGTTTTAGTTGACCAGACTCGCAATCATAAATTTGCTCGTTGATGCACCTTATTTGGAAAAAACTTTCTAAGAACGCCATGACCTTTGCGGAGTTAAAACAGCTTGCTCAATGTATAACAAGGTACAGTACTTATGAAGGGTTTTAATAGTTTAGAGTATATTTCTCCATACAGCTACTTTTAAGTGGTGGAATAACATTGGCGCATTTCACCTTGTTACTCGTAGTATAGTTGCGATTAATTGCGCAAAGCTACATGCAGATTCTTTTTCAGATTTGGTCACTAGTAGAGATTCTATCTTTTTTTTTTTTTCATTTCTTAGACAGATTTTTTTAAGAACTTAACAACGCCAAAAGCTTTTTTGGGACACGCTGTTGATAGTAGTTGCTAATATAAAACAAATTTCCAAGGAATGAACTTGACTAACTATATGCTTCAGCAATAAACTGTGGCAAAAGTTTTCAAGTTTTTTGTTACTAAGAATAGGTAAATGTCAACATTTTACAAGATGATTTAACAGCTAATTCATTTTTACAATTGAGTTGCATTTCAATACCTTATAATAGTTCATAATCCTATTTTCAGCTGCAGTTTTTTTTTGTTAGTTTGTCTTTCCATTTCAGACTCAATAAATGACAAAAGCTTGATTCTCATATGTTTAAAGCCTTCGTGAGACTTTATCCAGTAATATGGAGACTGCCGTTTAAGCTTTTTATATTCACATGCTTATTTATCAACATACTTTATTACTATTGTTAATCTTGTTGAAAAAAAAATAACTGCTTAGGAGCTGTAAATTTGTTTCAGGGTGCCAGCTTGTGTGAAAGTGAATATGTGAGTGGTTGAGTTTGTGTATACATGTATAGTTTTATGAAAGTTCTCTGAACAGAGTGCAAAAGTTTTGAAATTCTTTTGCCCGGTGCTTGTGTTTTGTAGTCTTTCAGTACATTTTCATCATCTTGAAACGTTCATCGTTTTAATAATGACTGTGACTATTTAAAAAATCAAAACAAAATAAAAAATATATAAAAAAATAAAAAAAGGTGTTTATATTTGATTGAGGTAGCAGCTTTACGTATTTAATGGCTGTAAATGCTTTTTCTTTTTCTTTTTTCTTTTTTGACAAATACTTTATGCGGTTTCAATTCGTGATACTTTTATTCTTTACTTGCTTAACTACTTTATTTGTGGATGGTTTTCTCAACCATTGATCTGGTTGACATCAGCGCAACAATCAGTGCAAAAATCAGTGAAACAATCAGCGCAACAACCAGCGCAACAATCCAATCAAACTGACAGTATAAACTCGGCAAATCCTATCTTTTTTTAGAAGTTCTAACTTTTGATTTAGAGGGAGAAAACTTTTGTAAACTATCGTTATCATTAGATTTAGGTGTGTCTTTTGATCCCATGCCTGTATATGACAAAGTAAGGTTGTCCTGCTCATTCCTAGCATTTTCATATTTAGTTAGTAAAGGCTGGTCTGAGTTGCCACCGTCATTTGCCGAATAGTTTGCTTTAAAGATCAAGTTCCAGGCCCATTGGAAAGGGCTAAATAGTTTGCAAATTAACTTCCAAGCATATATAGACAAACCCCAATCTCTGAATCGATTGCAAAAGCACTCCCATAAGTCCAAAGTAGTCTTTTGTTTCATGGTGATTAAGTTAGTAACAATTAAGCTATTAATACCTCAATCATTCAAATAACCAAAAAAGTCAAAATAGAAAAAAGAAAATGGCATGATAACTTCAAAAGGATTTATACTTGACTCACCTCTGTTGATTTCTGCCACAATCAAGCGCTCAATATCAACGTTAGGAATAAAAACAAAAAGTTTCCTGTCTATAACGTTAAGCAACCTCAGGCCATGCAGCACAGCCACGGTTTTTGTAGTCCAGTACCAACCATTGTCAAAAAATAACATGATAAATGGAATAGCATCAATAGAGAGGTAACCAAAAAAAAAATAATCAGGCAGCAAGACTTCCAGATGCAAACATAATCCGAACGCTGTAGGTAGACTACTAAACTGGGGGGCCATTGGCATACATAGGCAAAATAGGAAAAAGACCAAGCTAAAATTACCAAAAGCAAATCCAAGAAGAGGCTACAATCCGCTTGTTTGATTGGATTGAGGGGGCCTTTAAAAAGCACTACCATGGTTTCAACAAACCAGGTATAATTAATTAATATCCAGATGAACGCGTCGCATATTACAACAGAAGCTGAAAATGCAAAAACAATGATTTTTTGGTCATCTGGAAGATTGTCAAAAAGCTCAGTTGGACCGGCTTCCAAGTCTTGGTTCACTTGGATGGGAATTCTACCGTGGTCAAAGCCGTCAGCTGCTTGTATTTTGGGGGCAGCACGGCTCATAATTCGATTATCGGAAAAGCAGATTAAAAAAAAAACGAACGCTAACAATAGAAAAAATAGCTTACAGAGCAAGTCGAGACTTTGCAAGGGAAAAAAAAAAAAAAAAAAAAGAGAAGACCAGAAATGGGTGGCGATAAAAGAGAATTTATAAATATTTAAGCATTGTGGTCTTGATAAGATTAGTTCACATATTTTCTAACAACAAATTGGAAGTTACATTTACAATGATAGAATCAACAGTCATTGTTTTTTTTTAATTAAACATTGGATATTTATTAGTCTTACATGAACAAATAAACAGTTATTGTGTGTCAAAAACTCTTCTATTTTGCCCACATGTTTCAATAATAAAATTGGTAAATAGAAATGTGTTATCACATGTCTGATGTACTTGGTGTGTGTGTGTGTGATTGATTTGTGTAGTAATTCCATAGGTTTCTTTTTTTATGACAATAAAGTATGAACTCAATTCTAGTCATCTGCAAGAATAAAAAGAATGTAACAAGAGACGATCAAGCTGTTAGATAAAATAGATAATCAGTATATTGTCTTTACCTCAAATAGTTACAAATAAGATTACAAGACAAAACGATATACAAAGAAGACGTAACAAATCAGTAAGACTATAACTAATTATCTGTCCATTTATTCACAAAGAAGACATAAATTTCAAAAGCATACTTCTATAAGAGACTGGCAGAATAGCAGTATCAGCACTTATTTCAAGCTCAAGCATTCGATAGCGCTGAATTCTCCATGAATAATTCCGTGTGTTAAGAGAAACCTGCTATAAATAACACCCAGTAGATTGATTCTAGAAATTTACACTCATTTAAACTTTAACAAGCTGCTCAAATTGAGCGAACCATCAGCAAAGAAGTTGTGGTAATAAATCCAAGAACTTAACTACCGCTCCAAGGCCCTTCAAATACGTTATATAATAACGAACTTGAAAACCGCGTATAAATTATTCAGGATAAGGGTTTTCCAAAATAGGTAAGAAAACGTTTTAATGTTGTGCGGGGCCTTTGAGGTGGGGCGGCTATTTTATTTTTCAAGAAACAGCCTTGATGGCCAAGTTGGTAAGGCGCGTCACTAGTAATGACGAGATCGTCGGTTCGAATCCGGCTCGAGGCATATATTTTTATGTTTTTTTTGTAAAAGTCAGATTTTTTCAAGAATTTAAAGCTGAGACGTGGTGCTCATAGTTGTTTTCACAAGTTTGGTAATACTGCCCCAAAGGGTCTTGACTCAAAAAGTTTCAACCTTAATTGGAATAGGGTTAGGTTAGGGCTATTTGATATATTGACTAGGGCTATAATAATTCAGGAAATTTACACAAAAGAAGCAGTCATCAACACAACAAGTTCTGTTCTGTCCCGATTAGGAAACTTTTAGTTTCCGTCGCAACGAACAATTTTTTTTTTCCCACCGCTGAGTGGGTTGTGTGCGAACGACGAGATTTTTTTTCAACCACCCTTTTTTTTTTGATAGTATTTCGACCGTTCTCCCACTTTCCCGTATATACCACCACATACATATCAAAAATGGCCGCCACCAAGAAGCAGAGAAGTGCGATCTCCGACGTCGTTACTCGTGAATACACCATTCACTTGCACAAGCGTGTATGTAGAAATTATGGGAACTTGATAGGTTGGAAATTCGACTAGAAAGAGACAATAAAACGAACGATTCAATGCAAAGGATTTTATTCGATGGACTACAAGAATAGTGCAAACGCGACTTAAATGACGACAAAAAATTTCGATTTGATTTGAAGCATTTACAGGCTTTTGAGATTAGATGCCACGAATTATTTGTTATCGCGATTTATTTATTAATTTTTTGAGCTTTTTAAGCCAGCTTACGACACTTCCAAAAAAAAAAAAAATACTGGTAATGTTTGATATTACAGTTTGGCGTTGTGGATTTTAATTTCGACTCGATATACACGACTGCTGTTCGACCAAAATTTGATGGATCTATCTTGTAGTCATAGCACCGTTCGTTTACTCTTTCTGGTTTTTTTTCGGTCTTGTTCGTTATTACTGATCTTGTTACTAACAATCTCCTTTAGGTTTTCGGTGTCCAATTCAAGAAGAGAGCTCCTCGCGCTGTCAAGGCCGTCAAGGACTTTGCCAAGCAGCAGCTCGGTACTTCTGATGTTAGACTCGACCCCCAATTGAACAAGGAGCTCTGGAAGCGTGGCATCAAGGGCATTCCCCACAGAATCAGAGTCCGTATCTCTAGAAAGAGAAACGACGAGGAGGGTGCTAAGGAGAAGCTTTTCTCCTACGTCCAGGCTGTTGATGTTGCTTCCGCTAAGGGTCTGCAAACTCAGGTCATTGAGTCTGAAGAGTAAAATAATTCGGGTATATATATTATTATTAATGAATTTATTTTGTTTTTTGGTGTGTTATTTCAACGTTCTCTTGTCGATTAAGTCGGTGTAGGTTCTTTTGCAATTTACACACGTATTGCAATTTATGCTTTATAAGTTTAATATTTAGTCACCAAGCCTTGTTTATAACTTTGACACAGAAATAAATTAGATTGTGAAAATCTACGTAAACAATATGAGTTTGAGATAAAATATGCAATGCTTGGATTTGGTACGTGGTGTAAATTTATTTCCCATATAAGATTATTTGCGACTACTTTTATTGATAATAATGCTAGTCTTTTATCTTTCTTTTGTCACGCTTGAACGTCAAGAGTACGGTAACCTCTAAGTACTCAGCGTGAAGTAATTGAAAGAGCGTTGTTAATATAATATTCTTTTCAAGATTCCCTCAGCAAATTTTGTCTCATTGCCGCCCGCTTTCTACATTTGATTCCGGAAAGAATGACTTTTAAAGCTTTTTTTAAACGCTTGTTTCTTAGAGTGCTATAAAAAGCTCTAAGGTCTCAATTTTAGATATTATCAGTAATACCAGTAATATGATTCAATACATATATATATATAATCAGTTTATTGTTCTTATAACTATTTGAAAATTATACACAGAAGACATTATTAATACAACAAAAATAACCCTTTAGCGGGGAATGCGCCATTAACTATAGATTTCAGTCACTTCGCTGGCACCAAAATTTCCACGAACTTGGTCCGTGTGTCAAGGGAAACCCGACATGATCGTCACTACAGTGTGTTACGTTGAGTGGGAGGGCAAGCCGGTAAAACCTTGGCAGGCGATGCTGTTAAGCTGACCATCAGATATGATTCAATAGCACAAACAATACTTTTTGTAAGTTTATCGTTTTCATTTATGGGTCAGATTAGTTTAACATACCGTTTATTAAAAAAAAGAAAAAAAAATCATTTTGTGAAGTATTCTGGGAAGCTTTCTAAACGACCTGTAGGCCTTCAAAAAGGTCTAATCAATACTACCCGTGATTTTGAAATGTCTACATCTCAACGGCAATTTTCACTCCAATCGTGCTTAATTGCCTTTTTGAATATAATAAATTAAAAAAAAAGAAAGAAATAATAAATTGCCATTAGATCTATTTCAAAGAATATTTTAGGGGCTTTCTATTCAGGAGAACAGTGCCGCAGGACTAATAATGTTTTCTTAACCAAAATGAATGAATTTCACATTGTAAACTGTAATCTCTGAACTAACTTCTCTCAGGGATCGATAAGTATTGAGTGAGTCTAAGATCTAACGACAGATTAAGACTATCACCATTGAAAAAACTATAACTAATGTTGACCTAAGCAAATATTTCACGATTTTACAAAATCCAAAACGATGAATCTAAGATCAAGTACATGAGTAGATCGCTAGGAGACTTGATTTTAGTCCGACCAGTGCGTAAAACAGAGATAAAGAAGCAAATACAACAACCTTAACAGATTTTTTCAAAAAAACCTACATTTCTCGTCTAAAAAAAGCTACACGTTGTGCATATTGCCGAATTTTGTCAAATCCCTTTTTCTTGTTAGGGGGTTGTATAACCACAAAAGTTTCGACGTGCAGGTTTTGTGATAGAAACCTTTTTCTTTTCTCAAACCCCAGATGTTACATCAAAAAAAAACAAAAAAAAAACAAACAAAGTGACATTCAAATTGAGCAAGCTAAAAAAAAAAAAAAAAAAAACAACAACCCCAGTTGTTGTTCCAACTACACTGACAAAAATTGCGTGCACTGCGTACATGAAATTGGAGAAATTTAAATTTCCATATCATGTTCATTGCGGGGCGGAATTATTGATGTGAATATAGACTACCAGAACTAGTTATCTCTTAAGTAAGATGTGCAGTGCCCCCACATACAGCAAAATATTCAGAAAACATTGAATTTTTCTTCATATCTCAAACTTAAGGTTTTTTTTCTCTCTTTTTCTTTATAAAAACCAAAAAGATTAATGTGGTAATAAAGTAACACCTTTTTTGTTAATGGGTAGGTTGAGAATAACCGCTTGTTGAAATCTCACTGTATCAGTCTTTTGTATTAATCTATGAGATTTTTAGGTATCTCAGCTTTTTTTTTAGCACGTGAAATAATTTATCGAGAGCTTCCTAACTTGTAAGTTAGAAAATTCTATTAGAATGTAGCTAAAAGCAGTCTTTAACGTCTTATAATTTTTCCATAAAGTTGCAGCTAATTCATCACTTAAATTCTGAGGTGGTGCAACTGATATGTGCTAAAATTTAAATTGCTTTGAGGGTCTCCCCCCCTAAAGTTCATGTTACAACACGTTAATTTAATAACAGCTGCTGCCAATGCTTATTTATTTGATTTATGCAGATTATTTCAGTAAAAATTAAAAGTATAGTCACACCTTTTGTAGTTGGATAGTTGGTTAGGATTTGACTCTATTACAACTAGAAAAAAAATTGAATATTCTAGTGATGTGGTACTTTGTATCTAACACTTTAAATTTTCTTGAGAAACCACCTGGAATAAATTAACTAGCTCTAGATAGCTAATTATAAAGACTTTGCCCGTTCCAAGAGTAGGCCAAAGTAATTGCTAGTAAACCATAATAATGATAGATTTCTGTGACTAAGCGATACAGTAGGAAAATCCCGATCAACAGGAAGTTTTCATAAATATCGATTCTGTTTTTTAACCCTTTCTTTAAATACTTAATTTTAATTGTTTTAAATTATATGATGGTTAATAAATATAGCTGTAATTTATAAAATTAAATGTATACTTATTTGATGATTATTTTAGCCAAGTTATCAGTTTTCAAATTGTTGAGTTTCTTTGAAATACATTTGAATTCATTTGATTTAGATTAATTACATATCAGCCGATATTTCAGCTTTCCATGAGCTACACTCATGGGCATTATAAAAATGGTAAAAATATCCCCTTCTTTTACTGCTACCTATAGATATATTTATTCTTTCAGTTTTTTGCAAGGTGGAGTTGCACGGCATGACTCCTGAAAAAAAACAACAACAACCATATCACTAGGTAAAAAAGCAATTAGAGGCCGTATACAAAAATTTCCATCCAATGTTTAAGATGTAACTGCCCAATATAATTATATTAGAGCAATAATTTTGATATGTCTTGACTCTCAAAGCCAAATTTCTCGGATAGAAAGACTAAAGTAGCCTTAGAACCAGTGCCCACTTTAGGAGACGGGTTGGCCAATAGATGCAGCCCGAATACCTCAGAAGTTACAAAGCTAGATGACCGAGCCGGAGAAACTGGAGAAATTTGCAGCTCATATTCACGGTTACTATCAGGCATGTATCACTTGATAACTGGCTAATTGAGAGATTGAGGGTGAGCTGGGCAGCCTTCAAAGTATGGCGGTCATTACCCCTCCTTCCGTTTTGGGTATTCATGGGGTTTTGTGTTATGGTTTTGATGGTTCTCAACTTGTTCTTTAATTGGAGAAATATCTATAACCAGACTGATTTGTACTTATAGCGCGGCTTCGTAGATGCTGTGCAGGTACCTTGAACGCAAGTCAAAGTAAGTTTGTTTTTCAGGTTTCGTTAACAGTCCATTACTGTGGCTAAGATCTTTTGAGTATAGATGTAGATTTGCTCAAGTTGCATGACATTTAATGCTGTATAGGTCTATACAAGATAGAAACCGAGTTTCGGAGCTATGTACATGCCATAAGCAAATCAAAAGATCTGAATTGCTAGTACGACTATGCATACTCATAATTCAGTTCTGAGGTAAAGGCTGCCTGAGTGTCAGTTGTAATTATTTTTATCGGCTCCGAAATTGAAAGATTTATGTATAGCCGCAGTCATCATCTCGAAAACACCAGGGCTGCTTGATAATAAAAGCTGGAGATTTTTTTCAATTTCTAAACTTTGACATGGTGTTGTTTTCAATAACTAGAAACAAAAAAAAACTATTGTTAAAAAACTTTTCAAAAACTCTTACCCTTTCCGAGTTGAGAGTAACACTAAGGTTTTCGTAGCAATATAGACAGTACCATCACCACCGTTGAAACCAATACCCCACGTTTTCCGAGCCCAATAAACCAGTATCCAAAGCTGAATTCATTAACGGTGTTAATAATGACTTGGTATTGAATATCGGACGATCGGTCTGTTTTATTTTTTTGTATAGGTCTAACGCGGTACAAAAAAAGCTTTTATTCTAGTGCTGTCTGTGAACGCATAAAAACACTATAACGGGACCCGGATAATTGGTCAAACAGACTAATATCCAACGCCAAAAAGCTTGGCAATTTTGAAATTTTATTTGATTTTAACAAGAACTAATTGCTCAGAGATTTTTAAACTGAATTCATCGGTTCCGAGATTATAGTTCAATATACCTTATTTTAGGTGGTTTGCTTAGCAATAACTGTCCCGACCTCCCTCTAAAAAGCGTGAGCAATCTAAAACCCAAATTTCTTTTAAAGTTATGCACTGATATCAGCTCTGTGTCCGTGATTTTTTAAGGGAAAGTTAAGAACTATCAAAGGAAGTCAACTGTCGCACTGACACCAAAAAAAAAAAAATAGTACCTGCTGATTTTATCGTATAGAATTTCAAGATTTATCAATGTTGTGAATTGATTTCTCATAAAAGTCTACCCAATCTTAAAAAAACATTACAGAAGCTCAACTGGCTTAAATGCCACTAGTAAATTCGAAACCCAGCACATAATACAAAGCACGGCGCTGGGAACAGGGAAAAAGTAGGTGACTGTATAGTCCATATAAATCAACATATAAAAAGCTAAGTTAGCATTGAAACGGATTACATTTCAAACTAAAAACCTAGCACATATATACTTATGAACATAGCCAAGTCGGAGCGATATTGGTGGGCTCCGACTGGAAGACCAGTGTTTTTCCCTCAACGTATAAGAGCAATTTCTTAGGTCGGCTTCTTTAAGAAGCGTGATTTTTTTTTTTTTTTTTTTTTAATTTTTTCTAAGGAAGATTTTCTTTTTTTTTGTGAGAATTTCTAATGAGAATTTAACGTGTATTAATGTAGTTAAAACTATCAATTTGATGTGTAGGGTTATTTTGAGCTTAAAAACACAATTAAAACTATTTGGAGGATGCTTGGTAATGGTGAGCTCGTGGAAGAGAACACCGGGCTGCGCTAGTGGCAAAAATGAAGAAGAAACTTATTTCATTACAGGAACCAAAAAAAAAAAAAAAGGAATGGGATTAATAATAGAAACTTTCACAGCATATGTTACTTTTTTATTATTTTTTTATATTTTTATAAATTTTACATTATAGCAACACTTGGAATGGGTGAAGGGAGTTAGATATTTATCAAAGATTGCCTGTGCTTGACCGCAGCACAATATGCCACTTCAATTCTTTTTTTTTTTTTTTTAAAAAAAAGAAAAATCAACTGGGTCCTTTACTATCGTACATCTTTTAGCAAAATTGAACATTTACTAGCAAGATTGAATATCTTTTAACATTTGACGCATTTAATGTTATCTCTTAATGACAGTTATGATGGCGGGGTAAACGAAGAGAAGGCTTTAAATCCATTCTCATTCAACTAAGTGAAAATAGTTTACACTTTCGAGGCACCAAAAAGCGTTACGGTTATAGGAGGGCTTAGAATGAAAATTTAGGAGGCTTTTTATTTATTTATTTATTATTATTATTATGTTTTGAAAAAATCTATTAAGACCTTCACACTATAATAAACCATTGCAATGTCAGCATTTTGATTGCTGATATATGTTCTCAAAGCTCACTGGGCTAAGTAACAAGCTGAAATAGAGCAGAAAACTTAGCTTGAAGAAAGATGTTTGATTTGTTTCAACAGGATTTTCTTATTTCCCTGTTTCCGAGTAATAAAGAGGGATATTAAACCCAGATTTACGACAAAAAAAAAACAACAAAAAAACACCAATCATTTTTCAAATACCGCTCAAATTAAGAAAAAAAAAAAAAAATAGTTAACACATTTTACTAGAAATTAGCAATGTGTAAACACGGTAGTATCTATCCATTAGCTATATAAAAAAAAGGTTGTAAACAAACCCGAGACGGCCCGAAACGGACAAATATAACTTGCAGAGTTCGCAAAAGTACGCCTTTTTTGGTCCCCCCCGTAAAAAAAAGCAAACAAAATAAGATACAGTACCATACTGCTCTTCCCACCGAAGAATTTGGCTGATTTACCGAGGGACTTTACAGCCATTTCGTCAGTTGGCCAATAGCTGAGCAACACTTAGTAATTCAAACTCGGCAATAAGGATGTTATTAAGATTCGACATTGTGCTTATATAACATGAAATAGAGGTTTATTATGATCATCAGCAGAGGGGTGACTATGCCCTCCAGGCTTCTACGCTTGATAGAGAGGCAGTAAAAAGAAAATCATGAGATGGATAAGGGAGAGGAAGAAAAAAAAACCTTCTACATACTGTAGTCTTACAAGAAATCTGGGGAATCAATCGTTTCCACCCACAACGCCCATGATTTTTACAATGGCAAATAAGATTTGCCAAGCTTAGAGAGTGAAAGTGAAACTAGGTGCAAAAAATACCTTTACCACTTGAATAAATTGAGAGAAACTTGGCTTTAGACAAAGTTTGAGAGCACCCAGTCGTTTGAAATTGGTGACCGGCTCATGTACCCACAAGGCACCCACGAGCACCTATCAAAGTGCCGCTGATACTGACCCCCCAAACCGCTTGGTCCCCAAAATACCAACAAGAGATACATGGAATATCAAGAGAATCCTCTCCAGTATTTTTTAAGAGTAACAAAATGACTGGGGAAGTTGACAACCATTAGGGTCGTAGTTTTTTGAAGTCACAAGAGTGCCCCATCTCTCCGGTGAACTGAACAACGGTGAAGCTGCGCCGATCTTTGCTAAAGTCGAATTACGATCTTTCTAGGCCCTTGATGGTAAACTCAACATAAAAATAGAGTTTTGGCGGGGTCTATTTTAACATGATGTAATAGTAAAGTGCTTTAAATGCGGTAAAAGAGGGGTTTTGGTTGATGGAGGAGAAAAAAACATTATCAACAAACAAACAAAATAATTTTTCCGGCATGGGAATAAGCAGCAGAAGAAAAAATTTGACAAAGTTTAACACCAACTGTGCAAAATCGAATGAAAATGGACACTACTTTATCTCCTCCCTCAAAAAAAAAAAAAAAAAAAAAAAAAAACTCCATAATCAGCACGAGGCGGGAATGGAGTGGCGGTGGTATATTATAAATAACATATCTCCCCCTTATATCTTCCTACCAAATCTTTTTCTTAATTATTTTGTTTCCTCAAGTAAACAATATTTTCTACATTAATAGCCTAGTAGCAACCAAACAATAAATAATATCAACAATGACTGACGATATCGAAAAGCAACAGGTTGAAGAACACTCCGATTCTTCTTTTTTTATGCGCACTACTTCGGGTAACAAGATTGCCCGCGTCACTACCTCGGGTGACGATGACGAGATTTTGCACATTGGAAACACTAAGGTGTTCAAGCACGAACTCATGGCGGCTTTCGGTGGTGACTTGAACCCCGGTCTCCATGCACCACCTTCTCGTAAATTTGGTAACCCGTCTCCCCTCGGCCTGTGCGGATTTGCCCTGACAACTTTTGTGCTATCTCTTGTTAATATTAATGCTCGTGGCGTGACAAACGCATCGGGTGTTATTGGACTTGCATACTTCTACGGTGGTGTTATTCAGCTCCTTGCAGGCATGTGGGAGATTGTTGTTGAAAACTCCTTCGGTGCCACTGCGCTGTCATCTTACGGAGGTTTCTGGCTCTCATGGGCAGCTCTCGAGACAAAGTCCTTTGGCATTGCGGAAGCTTATGCGGACCCAGCCGATATGACCAATGTGGTTGGTTTTTTCCTTCTTGGCTGGTTTTTCTTCACTTTTATCATGCTCCTGTGTACGCTGCGATCGACTGTGGCGTTTTTCTCCCTGTTTTTGTTTCTTGACATTACCTTTCTTTTCCTTGCCATCAGCAACTTGGCCAACTCTCCTGTTTGTGGCAAAATTGGTGGATACTTTGGTCTCATCACTGCTATTATCTCGTGGTACAACGCTTACGCTGGTTTAGCGACAAAAGAGAACTCATACTTTGTCATCAAGCCCATTTTCATGCCAGGTGCTGCTCGTGCTTAAAGCTGGCCACAAAATATTATCATTTCTGAGTCGTTTTTTTTTTGTTTGTATCGTTTAAATCATTTAATATAAGTTTGCTTTGAATAAGTATGTTTTCTTAAAAAATAATTAAAAAAAAAATAGGAAAAGTTCTAGTTAATATATAAAAATATAAAAACTAGAAAGGCGGCAATGAATTCCGTTTGAATACAGTCTGGCCCCTGCCCTTAGTGGGAAATCGGTTTTTTATTGGGTGTTGGCGTTGCTTTCACGATGTTCAAACATAACTTTTGTTTATTTAACGCGGTTAAAGCGGAAACTCTACTGTGTCAAAAAATTACACCCCACACAAAAATCCATGAATTCTCGCTCCAATTTATAAAAAAAAAAACTCAACTTCCATGCTTAACGGCAGTGTAAAATTCCCCCTCAAGTGCCTGTTTTGTTTAACTGTTTTTTTTTTTCTATTTGTTTATGTGTTTTTAGAGCCCAACGTTGAAGGTTCAAAAGTTGTTACAAAGTAAATAAAACTTCATGTTGAAAAGAACATCCGTAATTATAAAACCCAAATGCGCACAGCGATCTAAATCGCAGTGATGGAAAAAGCGGATTTCAAGAATGTTTATCAGTATGCTCCAGTTTTTCCTTTTTCATTTGTTTTATTTTATTCCATGTAGATAGTTTGAATCACAAATACCCTGCCAGCAAACTTAATATTTCTTTTTGAAAATGTAATCAATTGTAAATAAAATTCTATCGAGCGCCAATGAGAAGTGACTTACCAGCCGATTAACCATTAAGGACTAACTTTTAAGGCTCTGGCAACCACCAGATGCGGCTTATGGAGTACAAAAACTTATAATATTAATTTTCAACTTCAGGTGCCATATTTTCCTCAAAGGTGCTTTCGTGACAAATTGGCAGCAAGAAGTCTAGGAATTTCACAAATATCTTGGTCAAATACATTAATCTTGAGAGTAAACAAAATAACAAAATTGAAATTCGAGACTGAGGGTTTAAGTACTTTAATCTGCTTTTTAAACAGCAGTCTTCCCAAGCTATGAAGGCAGATGAACTTATAATGAAAACCCAAGAAAACCATATATAACTACTTGCTATATGTAATTTTTATATAAATTTCAAACAAGCAAAATACCTTTAATCTGAATATACCTCAAAGGTATGATTAGACACAAATAGTATTCGGCTCTTTTAGATTTCGCAACTTTTAAGTGATTGCATTTGGGAGATAGGCCATTTAGTTGACAACTGACAACTCGCCACAATTATATTGTGCAAAAAGCTTGCGCGTTAACGCGTTGAAGAATTTTTTTTGTTTTATAGATACCTTAGGTGGGACTTTTACATACCAGGAATACTTTTCAAATATTTATTACAAAATCCCGAAAAAAGTTTTCCGAAATACCTTAATTAAACAAAAAAAAAAAAAAAAAAAGTCCCAATAAGAAACCACTTAGTTACTGCCTTAATCTTTAAGCCACATAATGATCTGGTCGTGAAAAAAAAAAAAAAAAAAGTAATATAAACTAGAGACATTTTGTCTACCAAAAACCTTTTTGACACTCAATGCAACTACTTTAATTATGACTTCTAAGTTCTTCTCACTTGGAAATGCTAGAAATGATTCAGTTAAATTATGATAGCTATCCAAACTTTTGAATCAACTGATCAAACAAGCTTGGTTTTGGAGTCTCTCCATCACCGGAGTAGCTTGCTAGCAAAAGTAAAGCATCTCTGAACTATGTGACGGTATGCTATGAGTACAAAACAAGAGTTGATTGTAACTTGAAAACGTCATTTTAGTTTTAAAATAAAGATACAAGTATAACATCATACAAAGGACTTGTACAGCTGAGTTGTTTGTGAATAGGTTTTAACTAAAACTGCTCCTTATTCAAGGAAAAGTTTTCTTCTTAATGGATAGCTTTTTTTGCATTACTTGTTAAATCTGTGATATTTACACTTTTTTTCAGAAAAAAACTTAGACTTTGGATTCATTTAAACTTCCTCTTCCGTCGATGGAGTCTTTCAAGCTCAGTCCAAATTTCTGGCATTGCTGGGGTCATGGTCTGGGGTCGTGACAACTACAAAATAGGCAACTATGTTATAACTAAATTTATATACTAAGTTTGAAGTCAAAAGCCATATGTTTTATTTACGTAGATAGCTTTAAGATCCGATCCACAAGTGCTCAAGACTCGGTTGACACTTTTCTCCATAAATGAGACTGAACCCAAAAAATCTAAAACGCAAGTAATACGAATGAGAAACTAACCGTATATATGCCTATAAATGTAGCTTGCTTGACTGTCTGTCATTATCACCAGTTAGGCTGATTTTGCCCACTCTCAATTTCATTTTACACCATCTACGCATGCCTAAGTTCAAATCCTCAAGAATTCTTAAGGCAACACCGACCAATCCACCAAAAGAAACGCTGCCAGCAAATATAATTATCTTTTTAGTACTTCTCGCAATTGAATAACCTGTCGTTAAATGCCAAAACCCTGTTTCTCGTCAATGGGTTAGGGTCAATTAACCAACCAGAAGTCGGATCACCAACCACCAAGAAAAAAAAAACCCAGCAACGACAATCACACCCAACTTCCTCGAAAGCGCTGAACACACAACAAGAAAAAAAAAAAATACCAAGGTAAATCGAAAAAGATTCAAATCATGTATATTATAATTTACCAATATGAGCGTAAAGAGTAGTTCAATAGAAAAACCTAAGATTAGACTTAGTTCTTCTTGGTGCCAATGGGGACGGGGTCAGCCTCTGTTGAAAAAAAAAAGCGAACAATGTTAGTACCAGATAAAAATAACGACAAGATGAACAAGCTACTTACGGACACCCTTCTCCCAAATAGCAGACTTAGCCTCGTTGACACCACGGCGCTGAGCAAGAACCTTCTTCTCGTCCTTCAAAGCGTTACGGGTAGTACGGGCAGCAATGGCCAAGTATCTGTTGAAACTGTAAAACAAGAAAAAAAAACAAACGATTGTTAGCAACTAAACTTTACAGTCAATGAGCGGAAAACTTTTTTAAAAAAATTGGGCGACATACGTGATTCCGGCGTTCTTCCAAGTAGCAGACATTGTGATGATAATATATGTGTGTGATTGGGGTGTGTTAAAACAGGGTGGAGGAGAGAAAAGAGAAAAAGAGAGGAAAAGGGAAGAAAAAAAATGTATGGGAAATCTGAAATCACTATGAGTTTTGGAAAAAAAAGTTTACCATAGTGGTGGTTGTGGGAATTTTCGACTTTACCGGTTACGGGTTTTCATTGGCTGAAGGGCTTAGACCGAATAGAAGGAAAAAAAAAAAACTTTGAAAAACAGCCCTAGCCCTGTAAATATTTGTATTTTACAAAATATAAGCCTTAAGTCACATATTTTATTTGTCTCTTACTAAGGATCTAATGTACTATGGTGCCTAGATATACGCAGTTGTCAAACGGCTTTTTTTTTTCTTTTTTTTTTTTTCTTTTAATTAATCGTCCCAGTAAAACTTTTCACTTGTATGTTAAAGAAGACACTTTTTCTAACCCGAAGCTAAGAGCTACTTCAATAATATACTGGTTACCAATATATCTCGGCTAGACTATTGAGATATAGCCACTAATGAACAAAAAACTTCTTGATTTTTTTTGGCAGCTTGCCAAGGACAACGAGGATGTCCGCGTCGAAGCAGCTGTTGGCCTTCTCGACACATTGATCCAGAATAACTCTGAGGAGGACTGGGATTATACTTTCAACAGACTGATCAAAGGTCTTCCTAGTCCTAACGGTTCAAGCAGAATTGGATTTTCCATGGCTCTGACCGAGCTACTAAATGTCAGAGCGGAGCACATCACTATCTCCAAGTACATCGAAACCTTAAAAGAGCACACTAATGCTTCTGGAAACCTCAAGGGCCACGAAGAACGCGCACAAAACTTTGGTCGCTTGTTTGGAATTCAATCTCTGACCAATTCTCAGCTCATTCAGCAAAAATCTACGACATTGGACGATTTTAAGAGTGTGGTCACCCTCATCCTCGAGCTCGCAAAGAGTAAAGCTTGGCTTAGAGAATCGTGCTTCTTTTCACTCTGCTTACTGGTTGAAAAGCTGCCAGAGACTTCCATTAACTCCGACCAGGCCATAGAATTTACGCTCAAGGCCGTCGACGACTTTAAATTTACAACGACCAGCGAGGGTGTCGCGTTATATCTGCTCGTGCCGCAGGAAAAACGCCATGCATTGCCTGAGCTTGCGAACGGCTGGAAACAAAATGATCCGTTAGCCAAGGGTAATCTTCCTCTTCTGACGAAAGCCTTAAAGGAGATTGACACTTCACAAAACAATTCTATCAACGATATCAGCGACGAATCCGCCAAAAATAAAGACAGTAAAGACGTTAAGGACAACAAGAAGGAGAACAACAAAAAGCAGAAGGGCAACTGGAAGGCCCGGTTGCATTTTGTCTGGACCAAACTTGCATTATACTTCCAGTCATCAGTTTTGCCAGCTAGCGAACAGTCAGAACACAAGTCAAAGAAGCACAAGTCTAAGAAGTCGAAGAAGGAATCTTCTTCTGAATTGGGATTTATCACTCTCGAAGAATTTTGGAAAGCTGTCATTGACGAGGGTTTCTTTTCCACATCTGCATCGAACGAACGCAAATATTGGGGATTCGAGGTCCACTCACTTTTCTTACAAGTTATCACCAATCCTGCAGATGTTAAGTCTTTATTTAGTCCCAATTTTATGCGGAGTCTTGTCAATCAACTCTCACAAAAAGACAGATATCTGCACAAGATTGCGCAAAAAACCGTTGCAACAATTAATGAGGTTGGCACCAAGCGCCCTGAGTTGATCCCAGATTTGCTTACCAGTCTTTTGCTGTCTAAACAAGGCTCGCCTAACTTTGATCAGTTAACCAAGACTAAAACTACTCAAAAACTGTTTTCTTCTATTCAAATTGAGCAAGTTCCGTCAATTGTCAATATTCTTATTTCGGTCATTGCTAATCCTGGCGAAACAGAGCAAAAGCCCAGTGATGTTCGCCGACAATGGGCTTTGGACCATCTTTTGCATCTTGTTAAGACTCACAGTAATAACAAAGAGAAATCGACGGACTGGATTGATGACATTCTTGTTATTCTAATCAGAGAAGGCTACTTTGTTTCTAGCAACTCTTCTAGCTCAAAGAAGGACAAGAAGAGAAAGCATGAAGAAGACCTTACCACTATCGAAGTCAACCCTCCATTTTCAGAAAGAACTGTTGAGCAGTGCCAGCAACGTTTGACGTCTATCATTACGGCTACTGTTGGTGTTAAGCGCTCTGACAAGACTTCTTGGGCTTATCGTGCTCTGAGCACTATTCTTAAGTTTGAGAAGGACCTGAAGTTGCGCACTCCATTTGAGGGCGATTTGTTAAAGGCCAAGGATAAGGCAGTCAAGACAGTGGAGAAGGTGCGCAAGAAGCGTCTTTCTTCACCTCATGCTGATAATCCTCAACTTGAGGCTTTTGAGCTGCTTTTTTCGCTGGTGTTGCTCCAGGTCTATTCTACAGACTCTGAGGCTGCTTCTGTGCTTGAGGAGCTCCAGCTCTGTTACAATACCATCATTGGCAAGTCAAAGGTCGAAGAAGGTGCTGATGAGCAGGAGGAAATTGATGCCAGTCAGGTTCTTACTGAGATTATCCTCTCTTTTGTATCAAGACAGTCTACTTTGCTTAGAAAGATCTCTGAGACTGTTTGGGAGACTTTTTCTTCTGAAATCACTGCCGAAAGTTTCCAGTTGCTTTTTGACGTTTTGGCTACCAAGGAGTCCGCTGAAGGCCAAGAAGAGATGTTTGAGGGCGATGAAGATGAAGAAGAAGAAGAGGATGATGAAGAAGAAGATGACGATGATGCTGAAGACAGCAATTCTGATGAGGAAGATGGTGAAGATGATGTTCTCGATGACAAGGTGGCTGAGCTGGAACGTGTTGCCAACAAGGCTCTTGCCGAGGCTCTCGGTATCAACGGCAAAGATGCTGATGCTGTTGAGAGTGATGGTGATGATGAAGAGTCCATGGATGACGAGCAAATGATGGCTCTTGATGGACAGCTTGCCACCATTTTCAAAGAACGCCAAAAGGCGTTGACCGAACATGGTACCGGTGCCACGCGCAAACGTTTGATTGAGGCCAAAATTAACATGGTTAATTTCAAATCTCGCGTCATTGATCTTGTTGAGATTTATGTCAAGGCTCAGCCAGGTTCACCTCTGATTTTACTGACGGTTTTGCCTTTGCTTAATATCATCAAGTCATCAAACGATAAGGCGCTGACTGACCGAGCGCACAATCTACTGAAGACCAAGATTTGCAAGCTCAAGGCCATTTCCCTGCAGACTGAGGGTCGCGCTCATGGCGTTGCTCCCGACGCACTCGTTGAACAAATTGTTAGTGTTCACACGCTTGCGCGCCGCAGCCCGCGCCAAATTCTTTCGCAAGCTTGTAACCAAGCGAGTGTGTTTTTGGCCAAGGTCTTGATTATCCACGACACAAGCTACGTTGAGCACGTTGTTAATATCTACTCGCAATCAATGATTGAGTGGCTTGCCCGTCCCAGTAGTAAGACTCAAGCGGCCCTTTTCTTTGAGTTTGTCAACTGGGCCAACGCGGTTAGAGGTCAGCTTAAAAAACAGCAGCAGCAGAAGGACAAAAAGGCTGATGCTGAAGAGGATGAAGAAGAAGAAGAAGAAAAATAGATTTATAGAAAATGGTTTGTAAATAGTATGGTTCCTGCACATTGATTACTTCAAACTTCTTTTAATTTATTGGTTACTATTTATTGGGATTTAGTGTGGTTTAGATCATAGCTTCATTAACTCGTAAAACATCTACTCTCAAAATCAGACATATCTTGAAGCACCCGTTGAACATCTGAACGCTAAGTTTGTGGGAAATTAGGTGCCATCAAAATGAATGAAATATATAGTGAATGGCGCATTCCCCGCTAAGAGGGTTAATTTTGTTGTATTAATGTCTTCTGTGTATAGTTTTCAAATAGTTAGAAGGGCAATAAACTGATTATTTATATAACATCTGAACGTAAGCAAATAGTTATTCATGGTATATAAATCCCAGTTTTTTTCTTTTTTTTTTTTTTTTTTTTTTTATCTAAAGAGGTTCGAAATACAATACACAGATGAAATAAATTAAGATATGAATGACAGTTATATATAAAACACCATAATAACAAAGAATTTTTTTTTTTTTTGGTTTAACAAAATGAAATGAACAATGATGATAAACGTGCTATGCATGTAATACTAAAAGGCCTAGGCAATTCTTTAGCGCCCATCCAAACCATTGTTATCATCCTCATCCTCGCCAAGGTCAATGTTACGCTTGCCACTAAGACGAAGGCCGGCAAGAGTTTCATTGGTAACCTGTTTACGGACCTTCTTCTCCATGCGCGCAATCTCTTCTTCAGCGTTAACAGCGTCGGCCTGAGCGTACTCCATGACAAGACGTCTACCGAGCAAATGCGTACCCTGGAGCGAAGCAATTGCATTTTCAGCTTCCTTTGCCGTGATGAACTCAGCAAAAGCGAAACCACGACCGGAACCACCAGCACTGTGGAACTTCTTGGGCATACGCACTGAGCGCAGCTGTCCAAAAGTGCCAAATAATTGGTAAATATCCTTCTTGGTAGCCTCGAAGGGAATATTTTTGATAAGGATTTTGGAGGAAGTCTTACCCTTCTTGCCGCTGGCAGCAGTAGCGCCAGACGAGGCACCAGAGTCCTGACCACGATGCGACAGCTTGAGCTGCAGCTTGTGACCATCAAGGTTGTAACCATCCATTGCAGCAATGGCAACGTTGGCGGCCTCCTTGCTGGTGAATTCAACGAAACCAAAACCCATACTAAGAAGCTTACCAGGAGCCTTGGAATTGGGTTTCATCTTCACCTGAGCAACAGCAAAGCCGTCCAGCGCCTTGAATGCATCAGTGAGATCAGCAGAACTTGTATCAAAATTAAGGTTCTTGACAAACACAGATGTTCTACCCTCTTTGCCAGTGTCTTCCTCGTCAGCAGGGGTCTTTGCGAGCAGGTCAGAGCCGGAAAGCTTGGCTTCCTTGGCCTTTTCGACGGGCGCAGCAGCGACGGTGTCTTCGGTCTCATTCTCAATGCTCTCATCCTCAAACAGACCCTTGGGTCCCTTTTCCAGATACAGAATCGAAGACTTGAAGCGCTTGTAAGCCAGTTTAGTAAATGCAGCTCTGGCTTGAGGAGTATGCTTAAATACAACCATGGCAATACCACCATCCTTGGGCATCAACACTTTTCTTAGGTCGCCGTACTCGCTAAACAAGTTAGCGATTTCTTCCACACTGGTGTTGTAAGGGAAGTTCTTAACTAAAATAACCTTGTCGTTCTTTTCTTTAGTTTTGTTGAAGGCAAGAAGATCGACACCCTTGGACTCAAAGTACTGACGCACATTGCCGATAACACTGGCCTCGGCCAACGCCTGTTTAACAGCACCATCAGAAGACTCGGGGTCATAAAGTTGAGATTTCTTAACACCCAATCTGTTAGCAACAGACTCCATTACCGCATCTGTGCTCAAGTAAAGCGTGTTCCAGCTAAACTGCTGCTTGGCCGCTGCAGCCTTACGCTTGAGCTCATTCTGCTTTTTTAGCGGCAGGTTCTTCATCTCAAATTCGTCTAGCTTAAGGTTGGCGTCCTTTTTCATGTTGGCAGGGAGGACATGTAGCAATCTACCTTGGAAAATCTGTCTGTCAACGCTCTTGTAGGCTCTAACGGCGTCATCAGGATCCTTAAACTGAATATAAGCAAACCCCTTAGACTTACCATTTCTTGTGTCAATTGCAAGATGAACCTCCTCAAGCTCACCATATTTCGAAAACAAGTTTCTAAAGTCATCCTCAGTTGAAGAGTAAAGCAGGTTTCTAAGGAACAGTCTACCCGAGCTGCGAATCTTGTCTTCGTTAATCTCCTGCTCAGACTTTTCGGCAACAGGCTCTTCAGTATCGATAGCTTCCGAAAAAGCAGACTCCTTAGGTTCATCAGATTTAATAGATTCAGGGGCATTGTCAGTTGTAGTTGAACCTTCTTCAGCGGTCGATTCCTTGATGCGCTTCTGACGCTGCTTAAGCCAGTCAAAGTCGGAAACAGCTGTGTTAGCCGCCAAGCCATCATCTTCAACAGGCGCATCATCCATAATATCGTCGTCGTCAACCTGGGGAGCGGCGGGCATAGAGGCAGTCATATCCGACAGCGACATCATTTTCTCCTCGTCTTCGTCTTCGTTGTTGTTAGGCAGGTTTTCGTACTCGTCGTCACTTTCACGCTCAGCCTCTTCCACAAGCTGTTTGGGAATAGCATCCTGTTCTTCTGCCACTGTGTTTGCATCTTTGATCACGTCGTCGTTTGCCCACGACTGGACCTCCTTTCTGGTGTCAAACACCTCCAAGTACTCTTTCAGTTTGGAGTTACTCTCGTCCACCACAACAGCTTTTTGTTTCTGCTTTTTCCGTTTGGCCTCTTCGGCTTCTTCTCTTTTTCGTTTGAATTCTTGTTCTTTAGCCTCCGCCAGTTTTCTCTTCTCCTTGAACGAGATCGGAGCTGTTGAGCCTTCGCCAAAAGTCTGGGCAACTTCAACAGATATCCTAGCGGTGTTGATAAAACTGCTATTAAAGTACTTGACAACTTTGCTAGCATCTTCTTCAGATTTGAATCCCAAAAAACCGAATCTTCTGGACTTGCCAGATCGGGTCTTCATTAATTTAACATCAGTCACCGGCGCTTGGGCTTCGAAATGCTTCTTGAGCTTCTCCTCGTCGATATTCAGAGGAAGATTCTTGACAATTACTCTAGACCTAGATAATATGTTAAAATATGAACAGAATGATTATAATAGCATCTATTAGACAGATTACACCTTACATTGTAAATAATTGTATGACCGGTACTTGGTGATCTGAGTATTGAGAAAATCCCTAATAAAATTTTTTGGTCCCAAAAGTATTTCAACTGGAAAAAAAAAAAAAGAAAAAAAAAAAAAACTAAGGCATATGATAACCCTAGCCCAATAGTCCCAAATCCTTTAGTTGCAAATCGCCATACACGAGCTGGTCCTGATGCTGCTTGCCTGTAAACAGAACCTTTCCCCAAGTACCTTGAAGTGTATAAATCAAGAACGGATGTCTCAGGGCTTCTGATGCAGACCATCGCTTGTTGTGGTCAACACGCAAAATGCAAAGAAGAAAATCAAGGGCAAGCTTAGATACCTCGTTCTGGAACATAACACCCGCGAGGGTCCGGATCATGACTGACACGTTCTCAGGCCGGAGCGATTCTGATGCGTACTGCTCCTTCCAGAACAGCGTTTTTCTATCCTTGTATGCGTCAAAAGGTTCAATGACTTTTGATATGCATCGTACACTGGGGCCTAAGTTGTCATCAATTATCAGTTTCCATTCGTTGCGGAATGCCTTATATAACTGGTTGATGGTAAGCTCAAGGAGTACAACGCCGATACTCCACACGTCTATCTTTTCGTTAAAGGTAGGATCACCTATGAGTACTTCAGGCGCGCGATATCCTGCTGTTTGAATTTTGAAATCATCTGTGTATACTGACAGATCACCCTTTAATGTAGAGTTGCCAAAGTCTATCAGTTTGACTTTGGTCCGGCCCCGGCCCTCGGTATAAAGAATATTATCCGGCTTAACATCGCAGTGGACGTATCCAACATCATTAATATCCACAAGCGTTGTTAATAGCTGCACCCCGATCTTGGCCAGGTTCTTATACATTTCAAAGTCATTGTGTATTCGTCGCGGAGAATGGTTAACAAGACTCAGCTTGCGAGTCCAGTCAAGTAGCTCTAATGCGACAACAAAACTGCCATCCAGGTCAAAACTGCCGTAAAACTCAATACATCCATCTAGCCGCGCATTCCTTCCGGCTACCAGTTCCATGATCTCGGCCTCTTGTCTGCCAATATCTGTGAACTCACGCTTGAACCGCTTAATCGCTATGCATCGTAAAGGGTCATCTATCTGTAACTGCGTGTTCTCAGCTCTGTAGATATACGCAAAGGTGCCTTCGCCAATTTTGGACAGAATTGTGTAGTCCCTTATGTTGTTCAGAGAGAGTTGTAAAGGCATTGATTTTTTTCAATCTTTTTCTATTATTTTTTTTGGATTTTTATTGTTATTTTTTTTTTTTTTTTTGTATTACATGAAAGTTCACTGAGCTGTTTTGTGTCTAATAAGCATACGAAGAAAAAACTTTTGAAATGCAGGTTTAGGGTATTAGATAGTAGTTAAAGTATATTACTAAAAGCTTGTGAGATAGTAAATTATCCTAAGTTACAAAGCTTAATATCACATTGTTAGTGATCTAGGTCCAAGTACAGTAATTAAAGGTTTGTCCCAGTTTGGAACTTGGTCGTGGGACATGTACTGTATATAATTAAACTTTTTATTTGGACTCCTTATTAAAGAAGTGTAAAATTGTACGCGTAGGCTTTAGTGGGTACAAACCTTAAAACCTCCCTTTTTATGTTCAAACGTAAATATGCATAAAGTCTTGGCAGAAAAAAAAAATAACTCTTGAGTTCAGAAGTTTTGGTCTTTACTAGGCGTCTATCTTTCAGCAAAAAGAATAGCCGTGAACTGAACAGAAGGCATTATCGCGATTGCTATGTAAAAAATACAAAAAAAAGAGGAAAAAAAAAAAAAAAGAAAGAAAGAAAGAAAATAAAACCTTTTCAAGAAAAATATTTGATAAAACTTTTAGCATCATTATCGCCATTAAAAACTTTTTCCAAAACTGCCCGACCGCACAATAGTTACAGTACACACCATGGCGCCTTCATTTATCAACACTGAAGAGATGTAGCAATAAAGTGTTTCAAGCGATACGAGTTTTTAGTATCCTGGCTAATTTGGTAATGATAAAAAAAAAAAACCTCAACTACTTTTTTATTGATTTCGTTGTCTGAAGGACTAGATTCTCAAAAATACATAACGGTAAATAAGAGATGACTGTTAAGAGCGTTTTATAGATTACGGAAAATTGGAATTCCGATCACCCTTTTGATTGGCTAATGTCAGATTCTTTTATTTCTTTAGAAACTCTTCATACGCTGCCTGAAATTTATTTTTTTCCTCAACACCTGTAACTGATTATCTTTCATAAATATAAAATTGCTAAGTATTGATTAGGACCTGGAAAAGTGATTGAGCAATATAGACAAATAGTGAAAAGAGATTCACCTGCGGTTGAGTGAATATGAAATCAATATATCTATGATATCATCATTTTGAAATTTCATAATAGGGGAAACGAAGTTTCAGTGCCTTTTTTTTTTTTTCCTCTTTTGTATAAACCGCCAATATAAGTGTTAATTTAACTTTTAGATTGCAAATTAGACTAGAACGTTAACACTAAATACTTTCAGATGCTGCTCACGAAAGGATGAAAAGGAGAATAATAAAGTCTTTTAAAGTCAAAAAATTTCATGTTCTTGGTATTATTATTTATAATCTGCAATTTTAGTTAGTTAGTTGAGGGTTATAATAGATGTCTACTTGGTTACCCAAATAAAAAAAAATAAAAAAACCAAAAATTCCTATCTCGCTTTTTATCATTAAATTAAATTTTATCGTCTTTCTCCTAATAGTATCCAATCTTTCATCATTAAAATTTTTTCTATCATATCTCACAAGAAGCTCCATGTTGGTGAAGGAAGATAATCATCATGTCAAACCATAAACGAAATCTTTCGACGCATGAACTTGAACATTTGTTAGACTCAAACTCCCTAAAGAACGAGACTTCAGAGTTCACCGTTTTAAAGGAAGACTCTGAGCCCTCCAGATCCGCATCACCATCATCATCAACAACAGAAGAGGATTCTAGTCTGAATATTGACAGAACTCATTTCACTGCAAACTACGAGCTGCAGGATTCATTTCTTTGTCGCATCTCACGGTTTTTTGATGGCCCAGTTCCACCAGTTGAACCAACTGTCACTCCCATTTTCAAACCTATCCAGTATTTCCCACAAACTTTATCAAAACGGTGGCCTAACCATATTAAAGCTTTTGTTATTTCCATTTTTCTCTCTGGATGGGCATTTATTTTTTATCAACTCGCCATTCATTCACTCCTTGAAACACCGCTGGTAAATGGAAACCCTATTCCTCTTCTTACCTGTTCTGCTACTTCAGCAGTATGGGTTGGTAAAAATCAGTACTGTGGCCTCGACGGTAAAGAGTGCGGTGCTTCAGAACTAAAGGAATTTTTCTTCAAGTGCCCTGCAAGCTGTAAAGAGGATAGCTACACTTGGAGCGACACTGCCGTTGGTGCCATAAATAGTGTATACAGGCCATATGTGATTGGTGGCAACAACATGTACCGAGCGGACTCATATATTTGTGCTTCTGCTCTGCATCATGGCATTTCAGGAGACAGAACAGGTTTTGTAGGACGAATAGTCTTCAAAGGTCCTCACAGCAACTTTCTCAACACTACTGCAGGCAGTGGTATTCAGAGTTTGCCATTTGATTCTGTCTTTCCTTATTCATACTCGTTTGACGATAACTTTAACAACAACTACACTGTTTCTGGAAGTAGAGACTTGCGATTTAGCATCATTTGGTTCAACATTGTAATGTCACTAATTTTTAGTTACTTTATTCAAAGCAGTGTTATCTTTTTCTGGACATTCTCTGTACTTGGCTTTTGGACGGTGGTGCTGGCTTCAAATCCTCCGTTGAAACTTACTGAGTTATTTGCGGCAGAGCTTGTGTCAATGGGATTTCGTCGTTTCTTGCCATATATGTTTGGATGCTATGTCATATACATGTCCTCTTTGAAGAACCAACACATGAACCTTGAAGCTAGTCTTACCCGAAGTGTGCTGTGGGTTGGCGGATTCTGGGTGTCCGTTCTTGAGAACTACACTTTTAGCGCATTGCCTGTCAATAGATTAACAATCAGCGACATAAATAAGCAGCAAGGGGGCTGGATAACAGTAATTTCTATTGCTGGATTTATTTTATTTGCTGCATTTGGCCAGGCATATATTATTTGGAGATTGGGCAAATTTAAGAAGTACATCTCGGTGTACATGCTCTTCATTGCGGGCTTGGTGATACTAGCTAATTTGAACTACCAGACGCTGAGAATCCACCACTACATCATTGGATTAATATTATTGCCTGGTGTTGGGTTTAAGACCACACCGTCGCTGCTTTTCTCTGGCTTGTTATTTGGGCTATATGTTAGTGGTGTCGCACGATGGGATTTTGATTCAATTGTTCAAACAGAAGCACAGCTTAATCGGGGCGACGCAATGAACGTGGGTGGTATGCCGGAGCTTGTCACTCCACTGTTTGAATACTCCAACATTACTGGGCCGGCTGAACACCAGCTTGCTGATGTAGTTGTATCCTGGGAGGATAGTCTTTCAGCAGAAGATAGTGAGTTCAAAGACATGTGGAATGGATACAGCTTGATTGTGAACGACGTAGAGCAGTATAGGGGCAATGAGACGAGCTTTTCATTGAAATACCTGGTGGAGAGCGATGCATGGAACATTGACCTCAAATCCAAGGAGCGCAAAGTGTACGTGCGACTTGCATTTGCCAACCTTCATTCCAGCGCATACTTGCACACTGGTGACTATACTAAAGCAGGAACTATATACCTAGATGAAGAGCACTGGAGCAATCCTTCTCCTGGTCCATCTTAACAAACTATTTAAACATTGATTTAGATAAATATGATGAATGATGAAAATACAACTTGACGATATGGTATCAATTGGTGAAAATGTGAAGGCTTGATATATAAATGAAAAAGGGTAAAAGAATTCAAGAGGAAAAAGGAAAAGATTCCATTAGAAAATGAAGATTATAGAGACGAAAGTTATTTATCTACCTTGTATGTCATTTTGCTTGTAATTCATTTTGTAACTATTTGATGCAAAGACAATAAACTGATTATCTATTCATTTATATCTAGAAAATAAAGATTTCTTTTGATTTGCTCGGTGCCGTGGAATTATGTCATGTCAATAGACAAATGTGGGAAAAACTGATGTTGGGATTTGCCAATATGGCTAGGCAGTTGATACCAGTTGAAAAAAAAAAAGGCAATTAAAAAAGCTCTGGCTAGCCAAGATATCAAGATTGATAAAAAATATTGAACGGCTCCAAAAGATTCCTATCGTGCGAAAGCTATAATCCAATAATCACTTCTAATGACCCTTTTGAACCACAGATGCATAAAAGCACATGAAAAAATCAATAGAAAATATAGAGAATAAAGCCTTTTGGCCAATCCATTTCATTACTGAAGACCACACCTTTTGCCGCCTTGTTGATCTTTGAGCTGTATGAAAGATACAGAGCCATTCTCCATATAATCTGCATCCGGCGGAAATTCCAAAGTTGGTTCGGGTTCATAGAAAGCCGACGGCCTCAAAACTACATATAAAAACCTTTGATTTCTTCCTCTTTCTTTTCAATTTTTTTTTTGGTCAATTAAATCGCAACTTTTCCAACACTTTCTACAACACAGATGGTAAAATTCTCTGCTGTTTTCCTGAGTACTGCTCTGTCTACTCATGCTGTGTACTCAGCTTCTCTCTTTGGTCTGAGGTTCCGTGGCTCCTCATCACTTACCGAAAGAGCTGACAGCTCTCATCAACAATGCCCAGTTGATACCCCATTATCTTGCACCAATGGAACGACAGATTCCTGCTGTGTCGAAGCCTCTAATGGTCTTTTTCTGGCTACACAATTTTGGGACTTTTACCCTCAGACCGGCCCTGCTAATCTTTTTACTACTCATGGTTTGTGGTCTGATAAATGCTCCGGCGGCTACGAACAGTACTGCAACCCTGACTGGGAAGTCACCAACGTCACTGAAATTTTGCTGGATCTTGGAGAAGAAGATCTTCTTCAGAAAATGAACTACAGCTGGAAGAACGTGGGCCAGTCTGATGAAGACCTCTGGCTCCACGAGTTCAACAAACACGGTACTTGCATGTCCACTGTTAACCCATCTTGTTACCCTGCCACTGCTGAGAAGTACAGATATGTTGGTGACTTTTTTAACAGAGTAGTCTCACTCCAGGAGCAGCTGCCTACTTATGATATTCTTTCTCAGGCTGGCATTGTTCCTACTACTGAAAAGAAGTACAAGACTGCCGACGTTGAAGCTGCCTTGTCCAAATACGCCCAAGGAAAAACTGTTAGACTAGGCTGTACAAATGGTGCACTTCAAGAAGTTTGGTACTACTTTAAATTGAAGGGCGCTGTTGCTACCGGCTCGTTTGTTAACGAGAATTCCGACAGCAGTTCCAGCTGCCCTGACGAACTCTACTATATTCCCAAGGGCCAGGCTGTGCCTAGCAGCAGCAACAGTAGTAGCAGTGGATCTACTACTTCTGGCAAAGGTTATCTAAAGCTTTCTGGTCAAAATGGTTGCATTATTTCTGGTGGAAACTGGTTCACTTCTGGCACGTGCGCCACCTTCCAATTGGCAGAGGCTGAGTTTGGAGGTGTCACTTTGACCTCTTCAAAGGGTCCCTGCGATGTCGTCAGTGGGGTTTTTTCCTGCAGTAAAAGCAACAAACTAGGCCAGTTTACTCAAGACGGCACCACAATCCTCTACGGTGGTGAGCCTCAATGGAGTGCTGATAGTGTGCCCAGCGGCCAGCAACAAGTTTCAATCAAGCCTGGCAGTGGCGGATATGTTACTTTCAAGCTTCAATTTGAGAGTACTTAGATTGCTATTCATAGTTGTAATTATCAAATGTAAGGTTTCAACATTATATATAGCTTGTTAAAATACATCCCGGCTTTCAAGAACATTAAATAATTTCAGTTTCCCCATATTCTATCGATAGATGAGTTCTAATCATTTTTGCTGTATCACCAATTTGAGTGTCACATGATTAGAAAGCAATCACAATAAAGAAAAAACAAAGTTTATCAGCCTTCTTTTCAACTCTTTTTGTTACTAACCATCAGCAGCACAAGCTATAAACACCATCTTCATGCCTGCAAAGGATTATAAACACATTAAATAATCTTTTTTCGAAGAAAAATAATTTTTTATTTATTGAATATAGATATGTGTATTTCAGTGGATTGTTTAAATTTGTAGATAATGATGCAGTTAATGCATACATAATTTGAGAGAGCTATAACCGCAGCAGAGCTAGGCTATCACAACATCTAATCATCTGAATCAGTTCAAATAAAAGTCGACTCTTGCTTGAAGATACAAAAATCAAAAACTATCAGTAACTCCCCAATATAATTTTTCAAACGCGTAAAAAATGGCTATACAACATAGTATATTTACAATTGCGCTAATCATATCACTCGTCCGTAACGGACCTTTATAGTCACTTCCACCCATTTGGCTGAGTAATTAATTGGGTTAGGGTTATGACACTTCAGTATAATGCAAAGACTATCTTATAAGGAAAATCAGCGCATACCAAAAGAGTTAACCCCATGGAGAACCAAAGGCTCCAAAACTGCATATAAAAACATTTGAATTTCTTTTCTTTCTTTCTCTCACTTACAATCTTTATCAGTTCAACAGCAACATCTTTCACTCCTTTTATTTTTTTATATGGTTAACCTCTCTACTTTTCTCTTGAGTACTACACTATCTACTCATGTCGCGTACTCTGCCTCTCTCTTTAACCTGATTTTTCAATCCCAAAGTTCCTCATCACTTATCGATAGCGATAACAACTCTGAAGGTGAATGGGATTCTCATGAAAAATGTCCAATTGATACACCATTGTCTTGCACCATTGGCACAAAAGATTCCTGCTGTGTTGAAGCCACCAATGGGCTTTTTTTAGCCACGCAATTCTGGGACTTTTACCCTCAGACTGGTCCTGATAACCTCTTTACTACTCACGGTTTGTGGTCCGATAAATGCTCCGGCGGTTTTCAGCAGTTTTGCAACCCTGCATGGGGAATTAACAACGTCACTGAAATTTTGCAGGATCTTGGAGAAGAAGATCTTCTCCAGAAAATGAACTACAGCTGGAAAAACATGGGCAAGTCTGATGAGGACCTCTGGCTTCACGAGTTCAACAAACACGGTACTTGCATGTCCACTGTTAACCCATCTTGTTATCCCGCCACTGCTGAGAAGTACAGATATGTTGGTGACTTTTTTAACAGTGTGGTCACACTACAGGATCAATTGCCTACCTATGAAATCCTTGCTCAGGCTGGCATTGTTCCTACTACTGAAAAGAAGTACAAGACTGCCGACATTGAGGCTATTTTGTCAAAGCACGCTCAGGGCAAAAAAGTCAGACTAGGCTGCAAAGGTAGCTCACTTCTTGAGGTTTGGTATTTTTTCAGGTTGCAGGGCACTGTCGCTTCCGGCTCGTTCATCCCTGAGAACGCCGACAGCAAGTCCAGCTGTCCCGCTGAAATATACTACGTGCCCAAAGGCCAGCGTGCTCCTGGAAACGGTGGCGGCGGTGGCGATCCTGCTGGCAAGGGTTATCTGAAGCTTGCTGGCCAGAAAGGCTGCATTATTTCTACTGGAAACTGGTTCACATCTGGCACGTGCGCCAGCTTCCGAATTAGGGAGGCTGAGTTTGGGGGCGTAACTTTGCACTCTTCGCGCGGCCCTTGCGATGTTGTCGACGGCGTTTTTTCCTGCAAACGCAGTAATAAGCTTGGCCAGTTTACTCAGGATGGCAACACGATCCTTTACGATGGCGAGCCCGAATGGAGTGCTGATCATGTACCAACTCACCAAGAACAAGTCAAAATCACGCCTGGCAATAAGGGATCAGTCACTTTCAAGCTTGAATTTCAAAAGCTTTAGCTGGCCATCATTTATCATCATTGTATGTAAATTATTCACATCATATACAGTTCATCATAATTTATTTCATCTTTCTTCGGACGCCAGATCGTTTTAAATTTTCCCCCACAAACGATAGTTTATGCCTGCTGGGTTCTGGTTTGTTTAGTTTTACTGCCTAATTTGAATATCACATGATCGACGCGTCACGTCTAAAATGTAAACAAAAAAAAAAGTCCATCAAACTATTTCTTGCTCCCTCTCTAAGTAATCAGCATCAGGCCAAGACCTAAACTCCATCTTTAAACCTCCAAAAGTCCCACAGATTCATATTAATAAATCTTTTTTTAGGGGATCCTTCTCTTGGTTTTTTCACCTTTTCACTTTTTTTCAAAAAAAATTATTTTTTGTTGTTGGATCTTCCTCTCGATTTCTAATTCCCAGACAGGGTTCAGCACACGAAACTTTCTTGTGAAACCACAGATTGCATGCTACTATGAACTTCGCCAGTACTTCCAAGAAAAGCCAGCCCTATGGACAGTTACCATTCGACAACGCGATATCGTCGTCGGATAACGATGAAGAAGATATCCAGGCTGCGGCTGACAAGATCCACAACGACAATTTTAATATCAAGTTGAAGGTGCACATGCTCAATAAGCTGTTAGACGAGAAATCGGGCGCAGTGGCAGCGGAAAGCAAGGTGAAGGAGGATATAAGGAGTATGGAGCGCAAGATGGAACTTTCACAACGACGATATGAACGTCTGGTTCGTAACCGGCGGCGACAGAAGAACAGAGTGGACAAGGGGACCGGGACTCGGTTGGGCTATGATGGTTTGTCAAAGATTAGCCGAAACAATAATAATATTATTGGTAACATCAACAGCAGTCATGGAAACCAAAACGATGATGGAATTTCTTTTTCTGCAGTGGAGCGGGAACAGAAGGATGTTGAACAACGATTTCGAGATCGGTTTGGATCACAACTGCTCCTGCCAGCTTCCGAGAATGAACAGAAACTTGGACCAGCTACAGCATCGACACATGTACCTGCACCTCCACCGGTAGCGCCAAGGTTTTCTACACTTTTCGGTGGGTTTGGTCGTGAAGGCGGGCAAGAATTGAAGAGCGGTCGGATAGAGGAGCTGCTGCCCAGTCCGCAGTTGCCGCAACTCGGTGAAAAAAATTCTTGGAACGCACGGAAGGTGACGCGTTTTGCAAATGCAAACGGGTCGACGATCTCACCGTCACGTTCACCGCCAGGAGTGTATAAATTTAATCGCAACACAAGCCGAATAAACTTTAGCCATACGAATAACAACATCATGAATAATAACGACAATAATGGCGCATTACCACCGCTTGGAAACCTGTCTCTTACAGACTCAGATGACCCTTTTTCAATAACGGAGGTGAAAGAGCCTGAGTACTATGACCGTCTTGGCAGCTCTAGCATGAAAATGAGAAATAATGGAATCTGGATTTCTGATGCCGAATACGAAGAGTTTAGGCAATTAAAGCAGCTCAAAGCACGACAGGATAGAAAAATAGAAGAGCAGGAAAGCGAAATTTACCGACTGAGAGCAGAGCTACGAAGCAAGGAATCTGCATTTCATGACAATAAGTTTTCCAGCCATATAAACAACTCCACTAACCGCGTCGATTTTTTTTCAAATCTGCGGCGACGACAGCAGCTGCAGCCAAACAGTGAAGAAGTCAATTCAAAGCGCCACAAAACAATAAAGGGCCTGACATGGGTCTATGACAGCATCAAAAATATTCAGGGCATTCCACCGGACTTGTTGAGCACGTTCCAGGACTGTATTCTCGATATAACATACAATTTTGGCCGTGACGATTCACTGCAGATCCTGCCGGCGCAGCCCTCAACCCTTGTTAAACCGCAGCCGCTAGAATCAATAACAGAATCGCAGCAGTTGGCAATTTACCAGTACGAACTAAACCGCGTAAAACAGCGCGCTTCAGACCTGGAGTTTATGAACAACATCAAGTCGCGTCAGATTGAAATTTATCAGTTGGCGAACAAGACACGTATCCAGTTCATGCGTTCACTGGGGCTTATTTTACCAGAAGAATCCACTAATGTGAAGAGCAACAGCAACTTCAATCGATATGCATATCGCAACAGGCTGTTATTTACAAGCGCAGAAAGAGAGAAGCTACTAGACAAGTTCAGGGCAGCTATATTTTACGTAGTAGCAGCTCGTCGATTTGTGCAGCGGCTGGACGATAAGATCGTTGAAAAGGGTAGGCTAAGACGGCAGTTGGTTGAGCTTGGACGGGAAAAAAGTAGCCGCACAAGGGCACTCGGCGACGAGGAAAGAATAAACAATCTTCTCCAGGTCTGAAAAGCTTAGTTCGATAATGATAGATACTGCGTCGAGATATACGAGATATTTGATATACTCAAATCCTTGTATCATCATCGTTGTGGCTGGTTGTACTTGTGCTATAGATAGATAATGACTGTTTCCATGGTTGGGCTTAATTTTATGACTAAATGACATCATTCTCAATTTAAATGAAAATTCCAGAAACGCTAAAAAAGCTTTCCCAAAAAAAAAAAAATTAGAAAAAAGAGTCCTGACAAGCCTACTATGGGCTAACCATAAAAGCCTAGGCTCCGATGCGACACAAAAATCCGCGTGGTGACGTTAAATAGGGCCGTGATGCGGAGGTCTAACATAGGCATGGGCGGTTTGGAGGCGCTGCGATAGCCGATCGCCAGTGTCACCCTCCGCCCTACGTGCGTGCGGGTTGTTGAGTTGCTTTTCGGTATTTTTGTGCTGCTTCGACGTCAAAATTCACAAGCACCCAGATGGCAGACGAGCGAGTGCGACAGATGAGCCCTATAAAGAAACTAACATTTCCAATGTTCCTTCCTTCCTTCTTGTCACCACCACCTTCCCCAAGCGCAACCCCAGCACAACTTTATCATTCGCTTCGTGTTCCCGCCTGCGCACGATTATGGGAGAAGAAAAACCGCCGCCGGCCATCGTGCCCTCCTCGGACCCCCCGCAGGAGCAGCAACAGCAATCGCAGCAAGAGCCACAACAGCAGCAACACATCTCTGCCCCCAACCCTCCGTCATACTTTACACAGCCCGTTTATCCTTCGCAGCCTTTTTCCACTGCGGTACCCGGACCGACTAACTCGCACGGCTCTGGGTCAGAAAATGGCGCCAGCCAGGGAAGCAGCAGCAGTGCCGGCGGAAGCAACGTCTACACCAATAACAGCACTTTTAGCATCCCATCCATCATCGCAATGAACAGCAACTCGGGTTTCATGCAGGTCCAGGCACAATCTTCTGGCGGACTGCATAACAACTCTGTCAGCGGTCCCGCAAGCTCAGCACGCAACAGTATGTCGATTGCGCCGTCACATAACTTTTCAAATGTAATGCAGCATCATAAGTTTCGGTCACCGTCGCTTCCCGTGAACTCTCTAGCTACATCCATCGAGCTGCCACAGCTAACGCCTATTTCAGCTGCGGAAGCGCAATTGCTTTTGCAAAAGGAGCCCGAGCTCACGCTTTTTGTGGACATTCGACCTTTCACGCTCTATGGCAAAAGCCGGGTGCAGTCTGCGGTCAACGTTTGCATCCCCACCACGCTGCTTAAGCGGCCTACGTTTGGGCTTGCGCGCTTTGCAGAATGTATGATCCCGGCACAGCGTGATGCTATTGAGCATCTTGATCGCTACAACTCAGTGGTTATTTATGACCAGGTCACAGAGGAGGTGTCGCCCGAAACATACTCACCAACTCCACTTATATATACTATTCTGAAATTTAGTCGGTCTCCATCGCTCAAGGGCAAGCTGCATTATATACAAGGCGGATTTCTGTCATTTGAAAAGGAGTTCGCAAGCACTGTAGACCAAACTGCCATCAGTGCGGAGAGGTACAACAGCAGTAATAGTAGTAGTGGCTCCAGCAGCAATACCGATAGCAAATCTGCGAGTAAGCACGGGTATTCAAACAGCCACCCCACAAACAGCCCATTGATGCATATGTTCAACTTTCCCCCAGTGCTGACGGGATTCAGCCTACCGACTAACTCTACAAAAGACGGGCCCATGAAACCGTTTGCGTCAAACATTCGGTCGTCCCTAGATGGTATCGACGTGGACGACGAGGTTGCGCCCGTAAGCCTTCCAAAAGATCTAACTACGACAGAGATCAAGGCTTGTTTTCCGCTTTGGCTGCAAGATATCATTAACAAAGATATTGGCCCGCGCAATATCTTCAGGCGGTTTCACGACATTGAGGAAGCGGAGAAAGTCCGACTGCAGAGCGCTTTCAGCCGGGGCACAAGTATGCTTAGCACTGGTAACACCACCCCAACTATTACCACTGGCGGTGGCAACAGCAGTACTGGGAGACTACTAAAAATGGCCTCGTCTTCGTCGCTTGTATCTCTGTCGCCAACAACGCCGGGAGGTGGCCGCATCAAGTACTCATTCTCTGCGGGAGTCGAGCTTGGCTCGAAGAACCGGTACAACAATATCTGGCCATACGATCACACGCGCGTTAAAGTTCCAGAGCTCAGTGCGAGCACGACCGCGACTGGGGCTGCGCCTACCAACGGGACTGCAAGTCATGACCCCAGAAATACACTCACTATTAACACGACCAATACAAATATCCCTAATTATGACAATACAAAAACAACTAATGCGACTAATGAAACTCAATTTAACTACAGTAATTACGACAAGAGCCTCAGTGGCGGTGGCGACTACTTCAACGCGAGCTACATCACGACGAAGGGTACAAAGATGAGATACATTGCCACGCAGGGCCCGCTGCCCGATACATTCACAGACTTTTGGCACGTGGTGTGGGCAAACCGGATCCCAGTAATTGTAATGCTTACTGCTGAAGACGAGGGTGGCAGTGTCAAGTGTCACCGGTATTGGAACGACGGCGTGTACGGTGGCATTGCGTTACAACTAGTCGCAGCTGACAGCGTAGTACTGTCGGAGCGGACGGGCACGTGCGTAACAATACGAACATTTGAGCTTGCACCTGTCTCCACCGAGAGTGCCGCGGGAGCGAAAATGGAGAAGGGTGTCTCTAGCAACGGCGCGCGACACACTGTCGTGCAGGTTCAGTACACGTCATGGCCAGATTTGGGCTCCCCGGCCAACCCGGAAGATTTGATTGCCCTGTGTATGCTGAAAAACAAATACTTGGAATCATGGGTAAAAGAAAACCGAGCGAGTGAGGACAATGGGCTTTTGCCATGGACTATTGTTCATTGTTCTGCAGGGTGTGGCCGTACTGGTACATTCTGCACTGTTGACTCGGTGATTAGCTTGCTCAAGGACCAGGCCAAAAACAATCCTCCTGAGACCCCGTTCCACAATGCTGCTGCGGTCATGGCACTGGCAACACCTACTACTGCGGGGGAAGGAAGAGAAGAAAAGGAACAAGTAGCAGCAACAATCAAGGGCAGTACTACTACCACCCCCGGGCACGAGAACGTGGAATCTCATGATTTGATCTACCGAACCGTCCATAACTTTCGGCGGCAGCGGCTTTCAATGGTGCAGGTGCTACGGCAGTACGTTTTGTGCTACGAGACGGTGATTCTATGGATCCACAATCAGTGCGGTCCTGACAACAAGCACCACATTCAGCCACTGACCTAGCAAGAGCAAAGACTATTACCCTGATTTTAGGACAAGCACGCAAGTAAAAAAAAAAAAAAAAATAAGTAAATAAATAAATGAAAAAGAAAGAGAACGAAAGAAAGAGAGAGACTGGCTATTTCGACGGCTCTCTTGACAGTATAACTTACGAGAACTATGCCCGTCTTTAGTTGGATTCTAATTACTAGTATAGTAGTAATGGTAGCTTTACATAAATCTATTACAAAGTATTTTGCTGGTTTATCTTTTAATGATGTTGTGTATATATTTATAAATTAATGCGTAGCTTAACAAAAAAAAAAATCATTCACTTGATTTTAAAGGTTTACGATATCAGTAGAAAGGTAGAAAGGCTTCTGGGATATGAAAAGCTTGTGATTCCCAGCGACCACAACAAGCGGCAACCCTTTTGTCTTACTTTTTTTTTTTTTTTTTTTTTTTTTGATTTTATTTAAGCACTCCCGAGAGCGTGTCAACGAGCGCAGGGTCTAGCGCCGTTGCCAAGAACTTGGCATGATCCGCTGACAGCTCCCCCACCTCGGCAAGCGCTGCATTGATGTACTCCTTGAGGCGGACAGTGTGCACAGGGTCAAGCTGGAAAAGAGCCGATTTGCGCGCAATTTCGGGTGAGCTGAGTTCCGTCTCAGCGGCAAGTGCGGCAGCTTCGTCCTCAGTGCTGGCGCCACGAACGCTCCTTAGGTAGCTGGTCTCGTCGTTCGTGTAGTAGACCTCAGCGTCGCCGGCGCCTGACTCATGAACCTCGTCGAGCACCTGCGACCAGATGACCATAATGTCCTGGAGCCGTCGCATCACGGCCGCATTGCCCGTGCGAACAAGAGATGTGAGCCCCAGTGCGTTGAGCTTACGCTGCCGTGGGTGGCCCATGTTATCAAACTTACCAAGCCAAAAGTCAAGGAGCACTCCGACAGCATCATCTTCAACCACCGCAGGTGCGTCTGGATGCTGAGCTCTATATGCGGTAGGGATACCAGCCGCCGCCACACATTGCACAAAGACACCGGCATTGGCATGAGCCAGTCGCGAAAAGTTGCCGAGGATTTCCACGCAGGTAATAGGCGAAGTTGCGTTTTCGTCAAGCAGAACAGCCAGGAGAGTCACAAACAGGCCTGAGTCCACTAGCAGTCGATCACCGTAGCCCATGATCTCAGTGCCGTTCTTTTGAAATACAAGATCCAGACTTGCATTCAGAAGCGAGGCAGACTCGATCGACATGTTAGGTAGATACTGAGCAAAGAGCACAAACACATCTTGGCCGTAGTGCTGGAGCACGTACTCGGAGTCGAGCAGCACATAAGATTCGAGAATCTTCATTTCATCGGTCAGGGACTCAGTGCTATTCTTTATGAGCTCAATAAGGGCAGGAAGCAGTTGCAGTAAATGTTCATTAATCGCGGGAGCGTTTTCCGCAAGAACAACCCAAAGTGGTAGTGCGTCCTCAAGCAGGTAGCTAAAAAGCTCAGAACCAGGATCAACAGACACCTTGAGCATTGGAATCGCCAGCGAGTAGCATTTGAGCGAGTTCTCGCCCGTCGACTGGATCAAGTTTGCCAAGGTTTGCAGAATAATGCACTTCATCTGATAGTTATCCTCGGACTCGTCCCACAGGGGTGGTAGAACCTGCAAAATCAAATCGGTGTAGGGAGCAATACTGCGCTCAACGCGATCAACAATCACAGAAAGCACCTGAAGCACAAACTTTTTAGATTCAATTAAAGCGAGATCCTTGCTAAGAAGCTCAAACATTCGCTCAAGGATACGCGGCAAGTATGGCAGAAAATCGGGAATTTTTGTGTTCCACTCGTCAATAGTGTAACGCAGAGCCTGGCATGAATACAGTCTGACAACCTTGTCATTTAGGGGATCAGTAGGGTTGAGGAAATGGTCGAGAAGTTTGTAAATCTCGATTCGGCTTTCATCGGAGCATTGCACCGAGACCCATTCGGAAATAATAATTGCAATTCGTCGTCTAATCACGCTGTAGTCGTTAGAACCAGTTTGAAAGCCCTGTGGGACAAATCCGCGTACGAGCATATCATCAAAATTAATGTTGTCAAAAGGGGACGCGCTGGCTATCGCAAAGGCGTTGTACGCTACGTCGCGAACAAGTAAGTCATCACTTTGGCCTGCCTTCTCCATGAACGTCAAAAGCGACGGACCAACAATATCTTTAAAGTTAGCAAGCAAGTCGGTGAACACTTGTTCCGCACATGGCCGGGCCTGATATTCCCATGAGTCGTTCATCTGCTCAATTATCCATTCCTCGGGTTCAGATCGCCAGTTTTCCAAGTCTCTAGGTGTAAGTTTGAAGTAAGATGTCAACAAGAGGTCGACGATAGAGTTGATAATTTCTGGGATAAAAAAGGACTTTTCCAAAAATTCAAAGGCTTGTTTGGCTTCCTCCTTATCATCTTGTGTTCTGTAGCGAATAGTCGACACACCGTTTTTGTGAAACAGTGTGATCACCTTCTTTAAAAGTATCAGGCCCTGGACTACAATCTTCTCCCAGAATTCAACGATATCCTCTTCTTCATCAGCACTACCCACTTGCTGCAGAATACCGGCCTTGGACTGCACAATTGAAAGGTAACTTTGGATAAGCTGAAGAGCTTCTGGCATCATGAGAAAAGAGACTGGTTGGCGTTCAAAAATGTGAATGTAGATTTTGCCGAGTGTACGAATGTGTTTTGCAATAAGTTCGACGGGTTGATCATCGTAAATGCGTACAAAGCCCTGGAAGTGCTCGACCGAATGCTTAAAAAAAAGTCTGGCTTCCTCGGCGCGGTTGCAGTTGGCGTAGCCCTCGGCCAAGACCTTGCCCGCGACTTTCAGTGCCATGTAGCCAACTTCCATGTTGGCAAGATCAATTGACTGCATCCATTGCTGCGTTGACTGTAGATAAATCTGGCCCGTGACCTTGACGAGATCTGGTGCCGCAGCCTGGAAGCCCGTCCGGCCAGCGCCGAACCGCGATACCGACAATGTTTTGACAATTTGGTTCAGCGTGCTCAGCAGATTATTTAACTCTACAACGTTCCCCGCCGCTTGCGCTGATGCTATCAGATTGCATACATCGGCAAAAAGACTGGGCCACTCGCGTGGGAAATCAAACTTTGCAATTTTTGCAACAATGAGCGCGTTCTGCGTGTTTAGCGACTTGTTTGGCTCCTTCGCCAATTCAAAAAGGCGCAAGCGAATTTGTGCTTTCTCGTCATCGCTAATTCCGTTAGCCGCAGTCTTGCGCCAATATCGCATGAGTCCATTCTTGAGGTAGATGGCGGCGATCCAACGCACCGGCAGCGGAAAGGACGTGGTGAGGTAGACATTTTGTAGGAAGCTGTGAAAGCCAGGTAGAATTTCCCAGGCTTTGAGCTGCTCTTCACCAAACTTGCGCTGGTCAGCATTGTCTTGAGAGCTAGCTGCCTCTAGAGCTTGATAAACAGTCTCGAGAGTGAGTTGGGTGGCGCTCATTTTCAATTTAATTCCTACGTGCTGCTGAAGACATGGAGGGGTTCAAGCTCACGCAACAAGAACCTTGAGAATTTTTTTTGTACTTGAGCTGATCCAGGGTATGGGTTATATCATGTTAGAATATTCAATCGTGCCGAAGGTAGCGGATGGAGACACATTGAGGATTACGATAACACCAAAAAAAAATTCGGATTGCAAATACCACAGCTGGAAAAAGTAATTCTAATAAAAACAAAAACTTTAAGAAACAAAATACAAAAAAAAAGTAGCCATTATGTAAAAAAAAGTGATTCACAAGTTAAATCAAAGATCCGGAGGAGTTGCTAGTAGTAGTAGCAGGCTTGGGCTTGTTTGCCGTGGCCGTCTTTTTGCTGGTAACCCAGAGATCACCAAAAGCATCGTTCTTAGCAGTGGTCTTGCCTTTGTTGCCACCAATGATGGTCGAAGTAGGGCCGTTTAAAGTAGTGGATTGAGAAGACATGGGTGCCGACGAAAAGGAGCCAAAGCCAGAGCTGGCAGGAGCGGGCGCTGATGTAAATGAAGAAAATGTGTTGTTATTGGAAGATGTATTAGCAGGGGCGGGTGACGAGAAAAGATCAAAAAGATTGTTGTTATTGCTGTTTGCAGCAGGCAAAGGCTTAGAAGTGTTAGGGGTGGGGGCAGCAGCAGCTACAGGCGCGGCACTTTGGAAATCATCAAACTCGTCGTCGTCCACGGGGGCAGCAGCAGGAGCAAAAGTGGGAGCTGGGTCATCAAACGAAAATAGATCGGCACTAGGAGCAGCAGCCTTGTGAGCGGGCTGAGATGCCGCAGGAGTAGATCTTGAGCCCGAACTTGAAGTGCCCGCAACCTGATACTCCTCAAACTCGTCATCGTCTGCAGCATGGGCTCTTGAGCTACGAGAGTAGCCAGGTCCCTCGTATTCGCTGCCACCAAAGCCGCCGCCATCGCCGTAAACGCCGCCCGAGTATCCACCGTAGCCAGCTGAAGGCGAGTCGCTACCGAAGCCGCCGTATTTCTTGCCAGTGCCACCAAAGCCACCAGCCGAATCACTAGCACTAGCAGATCCAGAGCCAGAATATTTTACCTTCTTGGCTTTTGCACTCTTTCTCTCAGCTCTAATCTTGGAAACATCGTTGAGCAAGGCCACGAGCTCCTTAGCTCTATTTTTAACATTGATGCCCTGGTCCTTGCCCTCACTGTTGATATAGTGGAAGTTTTTGAGCATGTCAATAACGGCGATATGAGACCGGGCGTAGTCGACCACACGCTCGGAGCCGTTTTTGACAAGGTACTCAAGAAGCTGCAAAGCCTTGTAGATTTGTCGCCATTCATTGGCACTCTTTTCAGTAAACCGCCGGTAAATCATAGGCATGATTTCATGGAATTGAGAGCTAAAAAAGAGTTAGCAAAAAAAAGAGACTCAAAAAGAAGAAAAAATGTGAGACAATAGCACTTACTAGGATTGAGTACCTTCTGCAATTTCCTAGGGGAAGGGACTGGTTAGTTTAAAGTAGGTAGTCACCAGTTTATGGATATTTACTTACTTGCATCAAGGTGCTGGAGGCACCCCAGGGCTCATTATTGGTCGCTTCACGAACCTACCAAGGTTAGCCTGTGTAAATTTTAAAAACTGAAAAAGGCATCACAATAAAATATATACCTTAGCCTCCATTTCGGTGAAATTGAGGACAGCTAGAAAAGAATGAAATTATTAGCAGAGGTCGGGTGTATATTTCAGCAGCACGAGCCCGGAAAGCATACCATTCTGAGCCTTGCGGACGTAGGCCTTTACATCGTACAAAGAGATGCTTGACAGAGTATCCTTGAGACTGTCCATTTGTTAATGAGTCGGATGTAATTGGAGGGTGGGCAGAGATGGTTGGAAGAGAGCAATAGAGGTAATGGGAAAAGAGAAGGAAGAGAATGGAAAGAAGTATATTATCTGGCATTTTCACGCATTTTCACGCAGTTTTGTGTTGTTAACAGTAGCCAGCCTCCACTGCAGCATACAAGGCATAAAGCTTATTTCTTATTAAAAGTACTATGAGTTACACAGTATCTGAGTCTCCCAAGACCCCGTCCATCTCAAAAACGGTAATAAATCAACTTGGCAGTGCAATTTGACGAATCATCAAGCCAGAAGCAATCAAAAAGATCGCAAAAGAGAACTATGAAAAACACTGGTGCAGTCAGTTATCTACAAGCAAAATGATAAAAATACTATCTTACTTGGGAATGTAATCAGACGATGAAATACACTTGGTGATGTATCATTCATCGTTAAACAGGTGAAATCATAGTACAACTAGTAACAGCTCGCGTGCTACCTTGCGGATGTGTATGTAGGTGTGTATGAATGTCTGGTTTTCTCGATTTTCATAAGTAGCAAATAATATTTACACCTTGAGATTTCCCACGCCTGTCTCCAGTTCCTCGTCCTCGTCAACCTTACTGATACCACGCTCAAACATCTGCTTGCCTGTAAGTTTTGCCTGGCCCTTGCTGTCGTAAATTGTATGCACATTATCCTTCTCATCAAGCTTGAACTCAGCGCGGAACTTGAGGCGCCATTCTTTGAAGCTTTCGACAGTAACAGGGGTACCAATGAACTTTTTCTGTTCCTCTGCTTCCTGCCGCAGAATTTCCTTGACACGTTCCTGCTCAGCGGCATCAAATTTGACTTGAACAATCGCCTCGGCCTCCTCCTTGACGGTTGATGCGAGGGTGAAAACAGACGCCATGCCAATGTTCTCCTCGGCTGAAACCTCAAGTATCTTGTGCAAGGAAAGGCAATCCTTCTGGTTTAGCTCTAACAAGGCAGGTGCCACGCCGGGCATCTGCTCTTCTTCCTCTTCCTCTTCCTCTTCGTCCTCATCATACTCGTCGTCGACGTGGTCTGGGTTGATCCACTTTTCACCCACGTCAACCTCTATTAGCGGAACAACCTCAGGATATTCAGGCGGGTACTCGATGCGAAGATCGATATATTGTGGAGGAGTTGTCTCCAGCTTGATGTGAAGGATAAATTCGGCGTCGCTGATCTCTGGAGGGGGTGTTAGTTAGCGGCAAATATATATATATGAGTTAAGGCTAAGAACATACTCTCTAGCTCATCAGGGTAGATTGACTCTAATACCTCAATTTCTTGAGCCTGTTCTTCTAAGGGATCCATTATGTATGCTTTGTGGTTGCTAGTGATGAAATCTAATCCTCGTAGTTGTTGGTTCTTTTTCTTTTTTTTTTTTTTTTTGCTGGATCCTTTGGCTTTCTTTTACCTATTTGCAAGATACTATGGACTTTGGGACTGAAGGGTTCCCTGTGGCACTGTAAAAATCTTTCTGGCTCTCATCATGTGATTTAAAACCGGGTAAACTGTTTAGCTGAAGCCTTTAAAATAAGCTCCGGATAGAGTTGCCTGTGTGATTTTTATATAATTATGTAAACATTGCGTAAGTAGCCTTTCACAGCCTGTCGCTATTTCTTTAGAGAATTATCGGTGACAGCAAAGAAATTTGTATTAAAAAAAACGTGCTGGGGTCACGCGGCAACCACGCGGCACCCACGCGACCGTGATGCCACAGATCGAGTGGCGGCCTAGACTTAGAACAGCTCTTTCACACTGGCGGAAGCTCAGCATCAGTATCAGTACTATCAGCTTTTTCATCATGTCCTTTGGTTGTTGTTTTTTTTTTATTTTTGATTTACAAATCTGTGGTTAGTCTCTGGATAGCAACAGAGTTGTCAAGTTCAACAGGATCACAACCATTAATACAGGCAAGAGTCTATAACATCTCCTGCTTCAATTTTCAGTGAATTAAGT